>JAUZNJ010074061.1:0-25178 GCA_034780135.1 Jordanella pulchra | reverse complement strand
TAAGCCTTCTTAACTCCGGTGCTAGTTAGCACAATATAAAGAGAAAAATACAGGCAGAGACGATATAGCCGATAAATGAAATGACGTCGATAGTTTTTATCTATCATGCAATTAATTGATTTATCGTTTATCGCGACAGGCCTACGTACGATACTAATGTGGCATGGTTATTTATTTCACACATTTAATTAACTTACATCTGTGATTCTGTTGAGAAAGCATGTTCCATTAAGAGACTGAAAAAGGTGAGTTTTTAAAAGTATACATATTTTTTCCAATCCTTTAATCATTTATTCTATCCCCGCTGTATTGAAGATATTATCAAGTATTGAACCCAACACCTGGGCTGAGCGTATCAGTCGATATTTGATACCGATCCGATTCAACTGCTAAATAAATGAACCATATATTTTGCTATGTGAGTGATGGCTTTAGCCTTGACATAAACATTGTTAAAAAGGGTAAAAAATTAACACAGATATAAATGGACTTTATATTACTTTTTAACAAATAATCAGCAAAAAGAATAGAAATAACAGTTTGACGTAAATTGCACTGGGTTGGATCTCCAATATCTGATCCAGGTATCGGATCGGTGCATCTCTAATCGATATCAAACCAAATTAGCCTTGTATACGGACACAGCACCTGAGTATCAATACTTTTAAAAACCCTAACTGCTATTAAGAAGAAGATGTAAGATTAGCTCAACACTTCAGACAAATTTTTTCACTATCTGCAAACTTTAAGTGGATCCTACCCTTGACCAATAAACAAAACTCCACTCGGCATCACTGCTGTAGAGACATTTTGGCAGATGTGTTGAGCTCCATGTTAAGCTTGTGAAACCCTGACGCACCAAGACTAAAATGTTCCTGTAATTCGTGGCGGCCCAGAATTTTACAGCAGCTCAAATCCTCTTAGAATTAAGGGAGGAAGTGAGATTGAACTAATTTATAAAAACAAGCATTTGTGTTTGCAACTGTAACATTGAGCTCCCTTTACAGAGCTGGAAATGCCTAAGAGGATTAACCCCAGAGACAGGGGACTTGTGTGTTTCTTGAACTAAGTGGGTCAAGGAAATTTTTGTCATCAGTTCAACACATTTCTCCAACAATCCAAAACTATCATTCATTATTAAGTAGGAGCGTGTATGTGTACACAAACATTTCACAACTTAAATGTCCTCCTGCCTGTGGTAAAAAGAGGAAGTCACTCACGTGCTCAGTGTGGCGCTGAGACAGAGGCAGATTCCCTCTCGACTGCGGTAGTTCTTGTGTTTAAAACCAGGAGTCAGCCTTTCCCAAACGTTCTGAGGAATGAGGTTGAGGAGGATAGGAGTGGGAGAAAGAGGGAGGTAAAGGACGTCAGTGGGAGTGAGAAGAAAGACATCTTGTTTATAGTATAACTAGGGAGACTGCAGAGATGTTTGTGTTGTTTGTGAAAAGATAATGAGGACGCAGGTGGTGTTATTCTATTAACATCCAGATGAGGGAGCCAGAGAGACTTCAGTTTTGGAAGTTGAATATATGGATGTGATCTGCATCCTGCAGCTAAACATGCATTTCCGTAAAATAGAGAATATTATGATAGCTGCTGCCAGATGAGTTTGATATTAACCAAAAAAAAAATACAAATGCACTAAAATAACTTTATTGGATTTTTTTTTTTTTCATTTCCATTGAGGTTCCTCCATTACTATTTTGAGCTGTGATAAAAAGTCACATGTCTGATATAACCCTAACCCAGGGGGATTTATCTCACCATGGGTGAAGCCGTCTGCTCCATGAGGCGAAGGATGAGGGCTTGGCTGTTCTCTCTGACCTGATCCTTCCCGTCACCCAGGCGGTCCACCAGGGCTGGCACGACTACAAACAGAGCAAAACAAGGGGGGGGGGACTGTTAGAGTCAAGATGTGCTACAGTTTCTCAGCTGGTTGTTTTGGTTGACTGTAAGAAAGTTATACCTTAATTAATACCACATCTCCAGAGTCTTTAAATAAGACTACCTCCAAGTGGATTGTATTAAAAGACGATAATAAACAGGGGAAAGCTTAGATTTGGAAACTCAAAATAATAAAAAAAAAAAAAACTACAACAATACCACCGTAATCATGAGACTTTGACAGACCTTGGAGAAAGAAAGCAAAGGAAATGAGTAATGGACCGTGGCTAAAATAACCCCGAGGTCATTAAATGCCAACATGTCAGCAGGCTCTGTGTACTGTGGTGAGATAATGACGAATAAAAAGGGACACTTGATGCACAGTGATCTGTAAAAATATAACGATTTTTAAAAGAAATTGAATAAAACGTATAGAAGAGGTGAAGAGATTTTTTTTTTTTTTGCTGCAAAAGAACTAAACAAAAATCTAATCCTTGAAGAATTAACATTTTTTTCATCAGCTTTTCAGCACAATGAGCTCACCCTGAGTCCGTCTCTAAACTGATGCTAACAGACAGTCAACATTCAGCTGGTGACCAGACTCGGACAAAATCTCATCTGATGCAATTAAGTGAACACACCCATACTTGATGCTAATGCTTTGTCTCTACGATCCACCCTCAGATCTGAGAATAACATCATAACAGAATGGAGCAAGTTCTGGCTGCATAATTGGAAAAAATGTAAAATTCCTTAATAGATGTGCTGAGTGATCAGATGACATATAATTAACAATGCAGTAAAGGGACGTCCTGACACTGGAGATTCTACCTCAGTATGTGTGCAGTTAGGTTAGACAAGAAAAGTGCAAAACAGGAATAACAAAGTCGTCTATTTCCAGCATCATTGGGGTGTTTAAAATAAAGCCATAGGAAAAAAAATACTGGTGTGAAAAGCAACAGACAGGTCTGTGGATTTTTTATGCAGCAACTTAAACAAGGAGTGTCGGCAAATAATGGGAAGGAGGAGAGTTTAACAGGTATTATTGGTTCAGAAATGTTTGGATCCTTTTGGAAAACTCAGAGTTAAGATTAGAGTCTGAAAGAATCTGATCTACACAATTTATTATCCTAACATCACAAATTGCTAATAAAAGGCACTTTAAAGAGCCAAAATTACACTGACTTCAATCTCCAAGACAAAAGATATGGAGGGTGACAAGTGCAACAAGTCAATTAATAAATACCTCATGAAATATGTTTTTATACACACCATCATTTTGTTGAAACTGAACATAAATACAGAATTTATCTAATAAATATATAATTAATTATATGGACCTTAGTTAAAAAAAGTGATTTAATTTGGGGGTTTCTATGGAGATGGATCTAGTCCTGCCTCTTTGACCTTGATGGATGTGTAACAGGTTGAATTAAGAAATGAATTAAGTCAGTAATAATTTATCAAATCATGAAATTAATTTTATTCACTTCTTAAAATAAAATCCACACATTTCACTGAGGTCCATATAATTAATAATATATGTCTTAAATGAATTATGTATTTTTTTCCAATTCTATTAAATTAATGACATTTAAATAATTATTTATTATCGTATTTTCCGGACTATAAGTCACAGTTATTTTTATAGTCTGGCTGAGGGTGCGACTTATACTCTGGAGCAACTTATGTGTGAAATTATTAACACGTTATTATATCATTTCACACTTTTTTTTCCACACTAAACCGTAAAAGGACGCTTTAGGCCTGTGTTGATCATTTTAATATTCGCAGTAACTTATAAAAACCGAGAAGGTCTCCGAAATGTCAACAAAAAGAAATATTCTGCAATTACAAGCTGCAGGTAGTAAAATATGCAGCAGAAAACGTTAATCAAGCAGCAGAAAGAAAGTTTGGTAGAAAAAAAAGGTAGAAGAGGAAGCGCCGCTTCTTCTACCACGGAGGTGTTTAAAAGTGACCCAGAGGATGAAGATTTAATGGGACGTGTCTGTTCTTGGTGTTGGATTTAATCAAATAAATTTCCCTTAAAACTGCGACTTGTCTATGTCTTGTCCTTCTTTATTATGCATTTTAAGATTGTGCGACTTATACTCCAGAAAATACGGCAGTTATATATTTATCATATTTGTCCCCCTTCATACATGCAGCCTGAGTTACATTGGCTTCTAATATACAGTAATTAACAACAGACCCTTAATTCATGAAAAAGAAGTTTCAACAAGTAAAAACGAACCAAAAGCTGAGACAGACCATTAAACTGACATCAGAGACCCTCTGATATGTAACTCTTGCTATTAACTCAGACCCATCAGACTTTTTTTAAATCCTATATTGAAACACAACATATTCTAAATATAAATCAGATAATAAATAGAGAACCTAAAAGGTTTTAGCTGTTGCTTTTCTACTTTACTTCCTTTGATTTGCCCCAACAATGACCTCTAATATATTTTCAATTAGATTAAACCGTCAATAGACAGAGAGCAGCTCCCACACACACCCACACACACACACACACACACACACACACACACACACACACATCCCTGTCAGACATCACCAGAGGGAGAGATGGAGTGATGTAATCTGTCCTTTAACTCAGCGTGGAAGTTATGCTACCCAACAGCTGGTTGCCTTAGCAACAAGGACAATACCCTCAAACAGAGATCATTTGGTGGTGGTGGTGGTGGTGGTGGTGGGGGGGCACCGTTGGACACGTCACTCAGTGGAGTAAAAATGAAAACGTACACAAGTTTTTCCCTTCCACGGGATCATCACGCTGACAGATGACAGGAATGCTGGCCAATCACGGCCCGTCTCGTCTGTCAAGGCCGCACAGATGAAAGCAGAATGAAATCAGGGAGCAGCCTTACAAACAGCCTGTGCGTTTTCACCTCAGTTTCAACTTGAGACATGAGGGAGTAACCTGGCCGGATGGCACACAGCACTTTGTCAGAGTGCATACACACACATACACACACCCGGGCTGTAAAATTCAGCAGCGCTGTGCAATATGTCAGCCCTGTAAATCAATACAATCACTTGGTCTGATGATCTCATCTTCCTCCTCCTTGTGTGCATATGTGGGTGGATGGAGGGGAGATGAAGAGGGAGCGTTGTAGAGGGAAAGATGAAGTCAGATTGAGGAGGGGATATTCCACACCCAACTTAAAAAAAAAAAAACAACAGATGATTTTAGAATCAATCTGAAAAACAAAGCTTCATAATAAACTCAGCTTAGCTCAGCAACGTCCTTGACGATGACCGGACAGAAACTCTGTTTGGTAGTCAGCTGTACAGTGTGCTGATGAGTCCAGTAATCCTGGAGCAGCACAGCAGGGTTCAGCGTGTTTACTGGTGACAACATTCATTGTGGCTTCGCAATGACAGCGGAGGAGACACAGACATGTGGGCTGGCAATGACAGAAGACACACATGTACCAACCAATGGGTGGGAAATCTGATATAGGAGTTAACCTCTAAGGTCATTAATACAAGGTGTGGTTATGGGGGGAAGGGATGACCTACAGCAGGGCCTAAGAATAGAGAAGTATAAAGGATGTGGAATAGAAAGGGGGGGTGTCAGGCTGTAAAGCAGTGCTGCTTGAGCGTCTTAGAGGGAAGCACAAAGTGGAAAAGAGAAACGAAATTAAAAAAACAACAACATGCAGACAGGTCCTACAAGGACAGTTACTATTTACAAACTACAACACGCTGTTAGCTACGAGAAAAGAAAGAGGAGCTCAAGTTAGCTTTTCTCTTTCAGTAAACACCAACCTCCCTATAATAGGAAAAAACAAAAAGGCTGATCTATGCTTCTCTGACTCTTTATGCTAGCAGATAAAGAGGTTGAGCTCCGGGAAGAGAGAAGAAAGAGATCATTATAGTCACTTTTACAAAAAAACAAAATGAGAAGTTTGTATTGGCTTCAAACAAAAAAGAAGGGTTCCAACTGGTTTGTTGGTACATGTGCAACGGAGCCGCCGCAAAACTTGTTTTCACTTGTTTTGGGATCTTAGAAAAGGAACAAAAACCTGAACAGTGACCCACAATCAAATTTGGAGTCAGGAAATCTAAACTTCAAAAAAAAGAAATAGTTTAATGTTAAAATGAGTTGATCCTAAAATGAACAAAGGGAAAGTCTCACCTGTGCCAAGGTATCCTTTGAAGCGCTCTCCCATGCGATCCACAAACGCACCGCAGATGTCTATCCCTAACAAAGCCACCTACAAAGCAGAGGAAAAGAAAACACTTGAAATATCGTCTCCTCTTTGCTGGAACACCCCCCCCTCCATTTCAACCAAATCAAACCAAACTAAAAGCGAACAAGTTGAAGCATCTTAGAGTAGACCTTTACATCTTAATGCGTTTTTGTTTTACACAGCGAAAAGATTTAAAGGTGCAGATTTAGAACCATGTATTTCACAAAACCTTTTGAAAAAAGACAACCTATATTTTTTATACACATATCTATCTGGGGAAGCTTTTATTTTTTAAATCAGACATTTTTTGTATTTTTAAAATTCAATACTAAAGAAAATAAAACCGCAAAAAATGGATAAAGACATTTGTTACTATAAAAACCTTACTGAATCCAACAGTTTTATTTAATTGATTACCTGCTTTTATCATGTTTTTATACTTACTTGCTTTTATTTTATGGTATTTTATTGTTTAATTCATGTAAAGCGCTCTCAATTGTCTTTGTACTGAATTACAAATAAACTTGCTTACATAATATTTTGAAAAAAAAGATAAATAAAACTAGATATTAAAGCTGTATCGCTGGTCCTCTCAGTGATTGTATTTATGTGTTAATTGAATACAACTACTCCCTGAAATAAAACTAGACATTGAAAATCTGCTTAGATAATTCCTAAATTAAGTTTCCACTCATATAGACATTATAAACAGAAAACTGGCAGGGATTAATAACCTTAAAGGCAGCTCTACCTATGAGTCACTACGTGTACACCTGCCAGTCTGTTGATTGGAAATAATCCCCATTTACAAACTACACCCATCCCAGGCTTTGGTAACAGAATTTATGCCACAAATGAACTAATTAAAACATTTGTAGCTTCACAACAAACAGTAAAAAAAAGTAAACCACTAACAGCTAGTTGCATAAATAAGTCTGTCTGTTAATATATATTATATTTTTATACATATAAGGATATTTAAGTACACATGCCTGCCCATAGAAAATCAAATCCCACCGTCCACTACAATATTGTGCAAAGGTGAGGTTCTTTCTCACACTTTCTACAACTTTCCATGCACGATTGCTTCATTGGGTCCATCTCTCTTTTTTCTGTGCCTTAACATAGGAAGTATTGGATTACCGTATGTGGATCCATATCTCCCACTCAAACACCTGGCTTCCAAAAAGTCACAGTGTAGAGAACACCAGGCTTTAAGTGTAAACACGGTTCCAGATTTTGGCATAACTGCATAACAGCACCAGTATATATATGAAGAACCAACTCAAAAACAACAACAGATCTTTATTGTTGTTAAAATCTTTGTACATATGTGTATGGATCTGAAGCGGTCACCTATCAATCCTAAACACAGAGGAAAAGATGAATAAAGGAACATCGTCTTGTAATAGATGGCAACTCCTTTCAGGTTAAGAATTCAGTCGAACTGACATTGTTGTGGTGAACTATATTAAATGGCCCTTGTTGAAAGCTTGCAACATAAACATTGGCATGTGATGATGCCGATTCATATTTCTGTCTCGAAGTAGAGTTTTGTTTTTTTTTTCTCTGATTAAGATCATATCCCTATGCTGCGCCATGCTCCTGGAATGCTTTTGTTGGCAGCCCTCCGCTACAACTCCAACAGCCAGAAAGAAAATCCATTTAAAGATTATTTTCCAGACTCGGTCCAGGAAAAAAGATCAGAGCTGGACTGCAGTTTTTTCCCTATTTTAGTAAAAGGAAGGCTGAAGCCAGGTGACCACGTTCGAGGTGGGAGAGAGAGAAAAAGACTGTGATGAAGGAAAAATAAGATAGAAAAAAAATTACCTGGAGAGGAAAAGAAAGCCTTGGGTCAGACTGAAGAGGGATTTATACAGACGTTATTCAAGGGGAAAATAAGGAAGATGGGGGGAGAGAGAAGATTCACGATGGAAACAACCCTAGGGCTTCTTCTGCCCCTCCTCCACCCAACACCCCAACAAACACCCACAACCATCTGGTATCATCTTCACATGGAGAAACAGAGGAGATGACAGAAGAGAGGGAACCAAAGGGGCTATGCTTGTTATCACAACCACAGACGTTATAACATCAGAATATCAACGGAATGGGAGCCACAATGGGAGAGCTCCGATAAAGTATTCAAACCTCTGGAGCTTTCACCAGAACCACAAACAGGATTGTATTTTCTTTGGATTTTAGACAACAGAAAAACACAAAGTGGTGCATAGCTTTAAGTAGTAAGTAAGTAAGACAATGAGTGTTTCGTTCTGTTTTAACCAAGTAGCCCAGATTGAAAAGGGAGTATTTAAAGCAGCCTTTCGATATAAATATACTTAACCAATCTCTCTGTGTCTCTCCCAAGATATGAATCAAGAAGAATAAAAAGGATTTATAACTCAGAGAAGCAGGCTACATTCCCATGGTAGCTGGAGATGCGGTGCAGATCTATCAAGCATTTCACAAATCTTGACTGTAAGGAATGCTGCCAAAAAACGCCACTGTTCCAACAAAACCATAACAGGTCTTCATCTCTGAACAGACAAGACCAGAATCAAAGTTTTGTGGTGCGAAACTAACATTGTAAACACGTGAGCCACTTGGTAATACATAGAAGTGGGAGCATAATGATACGGGGTTGTAAACAGGAAAGCTGCAGGGAAGGTGGGTGGTACAGGACAATCCTGGATGAAAACATATAAAAATGAC
The DNA here is from genome assembly GCA_034780135.1 of Jordanella pulchra. Classification (NCBI taxonomy): domain Eukaryota; kingdom Metazoa; phylum Chordata; class Actinopteri; order Cyprinodontiformes; family Cyprinodontidae; genus Jordanella; species Jordanella pulchra. The sequence goes on along the minus strand of JAUZNJ010074061.1, from coordinate 16,359 downwards.
AATAAATGACATGAAGTTTGAGGCTTTAATCCAAGAGTCTCTGTGTCCTTCTTTGGCCCCTTCCCTGTGGCTCTAAACAAACAGAACAAGAAATATTCAATATTCAACACCATGCTGGGCTCACCAAGCTTGACTCAATCTAAAATATAAAGGATTTTTTTTCCCCTTTTGTAAAAAGTTAAAATCTAAAACTAGAAAATCTTAGTTTGTTTTTTCTTGCCTTTCAATATTCATAAAATCGTTATCAAAGCTTTTGGCCATTATTTTTATTTTGTGGTGGTGTTGCAAGAGCGGCTCTTCAAATTAAGAGGTTGCAGACGCCTGCTTTAACCTAAAAGACGGTGAAAAAAGTTTGCGATTTTGATAAGAAAGGACACAAAACGATGATAAAAACTGTATATGAACAGTGTATTGAATAATTCAACAGGCTTGTCAACACACCTTCAAGACTCTTAGCTGGGGTGCCGAGGAATGTCAGACATCAAACACTATAAATAGTCCACTTCGTATGAATGGGTCTTTGTAAAGGCTCTGGTCGGTACACGTGGTGGCTTAACCAGTTAAATTGCATGCCATGTAAAAGAGTTTTTAGAGAAGCATGAATTGAATTTCGGATGAAAAACCAGATGCATTAGCCAATTAAATCAGTGGCAGCCAGTGTTTGAATGGCAGGTTAACCATTGCTAAAGATGAAGAAATATTCCACTGTTAATGGAAAACGCCAGAGCATCCACTCATCTCAGCTCCCACTTACCCTCATTAAATTAGATTACTGCAGAACCCTCCCCACCGGACACAACAGCAGATGATCAAGGCTTCGTCACCGTGACAGAAAACAATGAACAGTTTAGATCTCAACAATTCACTTTAGGTCCAATGAGCTTTATTTATGATGACTAATCCACTGTGGAGAAATCAAATGTGAAATTGTGTGAACCCACCAACCAGAGCCTAACAACCAATAGTAACTACGCCACAACAGTTCCTGCAGCTGCTTCCCACAAAGCTGCATTGAATTCTATTCGCTGGAAGGTTTTTCCCTTTCAAACACCTGCAGGAAGAGATGATCTTGTAGAGCAGAAGGCCAACGCCAGCGTTTCTTCATTGGGTGATAGGAAAATATTCATCTTTGTTTTGTTTTTTATTTATTTGACATAAAAAAAAACAACATTTAGGATTTTTAAGCAAGATTTTGCCCTTAAAAATTATTCAGCTGCCTGATTCCATTTTTTTCCTATTAGACAAAAATTGCTTTTCAAAAATGGTAACCGGATCGACCTCCAATCACTGCCAAGAGGTGGTTCAGTCATTTCAACTTGAATTCCACAAATGCAATGCCATTCATTATTTATGCTTCCTGTTTTCATTTTCCAGATCTAGTCTCTACGATACTTTCATTCTGTTATTGGGCTCTAAACATCAAACGCTTCAGTTCCTTAGAGATACTTCAGAAAGCCGTCCATTCCTACACTCTGAAGCATATCTGTGGATCATGAATTTGACTTTTTACTTATCTTCTCAACTCTCCATTAAGCACCCTTTTCATAACAACTGTTCTAATCTCTCCTCTAATTCACCGTCTCTTTGTTGACTCAGTGTCTTCCTTTTTTTTTTTTTTTTTTCGGCAAAGATAAAAAGCCAAAGGTAAGTACTTTTTTGGAACTTTTTTGGAAGGTCAACTCACCCAAACATCACTGATGCTGATACAGCCCAACCATTAAAATAAAACAGAACAAAATAAAATACTAGCTTGTACATTGGATGCCATTAAATCACACTGAACTACATCAGGAATAACTTTTTAAAAAGTACCGTCTGTCATTTAAATCTACGTGTTACACTGATGATATATCTGGAGTGTTTTAGGTATTCTTATAGACAAACTTGATATTTATTCATTTCAGTTTCTGATCTATTTTCAGTTTTTTACCATGTTTTTGCCATTTCCCATTATTTTTTAAGATTTTACTTGCCAATTCAAATCACTAGGATGTTTTGTGGCAATTCAAATTTCACCATCTGAAATTTGAATCTCATACAAACAATGTAAATATCATAAAGTCGAAAATTGTTGAATGCTGATCTAAAAAGTGGTATTTCCCATAATACAGAGATGCATGAAGAATTTGTCGTCCAAATTTTCTACTGTTAATATTTAGAACTAGAGCTGGACAATATTTCAATATCAATATATATCGCGATATGGTTTAATTCAATATTGGTGATATGACTTTTACACACATTTTCAAAATTTCAATTAGTCTATAAACAGCATTGGCCACTGACTGATGTTCCTGGTTTTCCTGTAGTTTTATGTGTTTTTGTTTTTCAAAGCTAATGTTTATTAAATGTTATGTTGGAGGATTTTTATAAACATTGCAAAATAGTCTTCATAAGTTTGTATTGTCATCGCTTGTGGGCATTCTTGGCTGTCTTTCTAAGGCTTTTATTTTTCCTACATTGATATCGAAATTATATCGCATCGACCGGAATTAAGAAATGTATCGTGATTTAAATTTTGGAGAAAATGTCAAGCCCTGTTTAGAACCTGACAGCTTGCTCTGGTTAAGGACTGCTCTCACATAAAATGTTTATAGGAGGTTTTGTTGTGGTAAACCCCCCTTCATGTTTACATCTTGCTCGGTAATACAGATCAACACAGATGATGTCTATTAGCTGCCAATCCCCACAAAAAAATAGTATTAAAAAAATTAATTAATTAATAAATAACATGACTTTAGTTTCAATCTTTTAAGCTGTTTGCGATGGGTGGTTCTGTAGGTTTAAATTCACAAGCTAATTTGGATTTCCCCCTCCACTTGTGTTCTGGCTTGTAGATTTTCAGTCACATACAGAAATGTGTAAATTGGTTGGAAACTGCCTGGGAATCAGGCTTGATGATGAACTGTACGTTTTTTAAAGCTGAAATCGAACGCCTCCTGTGTTTACATACATTTCTCGACTTACATAAATGGCTTCCTTCACTCCAAAGGACAGCCTTTTGACAGTGGAGTCCAATCGGTGTGTGAATATAGATCGACAGAAACCGCACTTCCCCAAACCACTTGCTTGAAATGGAAAAAACACTGTCTGGCTGAAGGGGTGAGAATGTTTTTTTTGTTGTTGTTGTTTTTTCCTTAGGGGGGGGGTTACCATGTCTTGGATGACTCTGAATCTTAACCAGCAAACCATCCTGTTTGCATTATGCTGAGTAATACACTTAGCTGGCAATGCAACTTGTGAATATAAAGTTCAGTCTGGCTGCAGCTGAAGCTTTAGTGCTTTGAGTAGTTTGAACAGAAATCCACGCGTTATTTTCTTTTACAGTAATACAAATAAAATTTGTTAGAAAAATGAAATCGAAAGACAAAAAAACCAAAGCCCCTCCCCCATCTCGTCTGTATTGTCCCTGGAGTCCACAGCTCTGATAAAGGGTCTCCTTTGCAGAAAAAAAGACTCAACCAAAACGATAACAGAACAGAAAGCCAGATAAACCACAGGAATGCGCAGAAAAGTACCCAGTCAGTAAGAAATTGAAAAATGTCTGCTTCCAATGCAAGATTTAAACTGCTTAATGACAACAACATACAAAATGTTTTCTGCTTTGTGTCTGTTTGTAGGTGAAAAGTGAACAACGATGCGTTTATAAACCCCTTATGTTTACAAATGTCTGCAGTTTGAAAAGGTGCCAAATAAGCTGTTTTTTTAGATCACACAGAAACTCGTTTTCTTGATCTCTTTTAGTTTCAGTGAAACCAGCCTCTTTGTATATTAAAGCTTTATACTGACCCTTCCTTTTTAAGCTCAAAAGTCCGAAATAATTAATGAGCAAGCCAATAAAATGCTCGTCTTGCACCAAGAAAGCCTCCACAATGACAGGGCATTATCGCTACCTTGAAATTGCTGGAGTTGATCCATCCCGTTAACTCGTCTATGGTCTTATCCAGCCGAGGTTTGTCCTGCTCCACGTCCGAGGAGCGATGTGGGTCGTTCAGGTACTCGATGAGATCCTGGCCAACCTGCAGTCTGCGTGTAACATCCTTTTGCAGTACCTGCTGGTAAAAATAGTCCATGTTGTCATGATCCTCCATTGGGCACCCAGTGCCGAGCGGCCAGCTAGTTAAGCTGGGCCAAAGATCGAAGACAACGGTCGTCGGGATGGGGTGTAAAGGAACTAAAGTCCAGGAAAGGGACTGTAGAAAGTTGGAGTCCGGATGGTTTTAAAATCAGGTTTTATCATAAATATGAAATCATTTAGGTAAAAAAGATTATGGTGGGACACACATCATCTTCTCCAATAAACAATTCCACTTGATACGTTGCGTTAAAGTTCCTGTTTGTTGTATCGTGAACCGATTTTGCTTAAAAAAAGACAAAAAACTCGGCAAAACGTAATTTAACGTAAAGCTCCGATGGGCCTGGCTAAGGTTACTCCGCATACAGGCATAACGAAACGTAAAAAGTCTTATTTCACTATCTGTTATGCTAACAAAAATAGCATTTAGCTAGTTAGCGCCCATACAAATAGCTTTATTTAGGCTAGCTCAGCCTGCTAACGGCCTATCGCCGGACTCTGCTCCTCTCTTCTACTTCATGGCCACGGGCGCCAAAGTCTGCTGGCCGGTGATTCGGTATACATGGAATACGTCCTAAACTTCTACAACTACAACAACAGCCCCCCCTCCTACGTTAACAGACCCTAGTTTAGTCCAGAAGTACAGAAATCGTTGGTTAATCAGACCCGCTGAGGGGCACTGGGAGGCTGTACGATGCCGGGGACTGCAGTTTACTATGCGGTGCGACCACCAATCCTTGATCACCGCACAGCTGGCCAACACAATGCCTGATGTAAAGTCATTTCTAAATTTTAAAAAAGCGGTCTCTGAACGATAACTTACATTTAATTAAAATAAAGTAAAATAAAAGCATATATTTTGTTTAATATATATATATCTATCTATATATATATATTTTAATTCAGAGAATTCAACATCTTGTTTATGTAGGCGTGTCTTCTATACACAACATGGCTCTTTGGTGACATCTAGATGCTGAACTATCTCGGCTGTACAGGAACAGGGATGGATTTCATTGAAATCATATTAAAAGTCCTGGCAAATTTTAAGCAATTTAAACTATACAAACTTTACTATAAAATATCTATACAATGGAGAGACTTTCAATCGAACTTTCAGAAGAGTCTCGGGTGGAAAAAAAATATAAATTTCTAGACTTCGGAGGAATCCTGATTGCAATAAAGAGACAAGAACCATTTACTCTTAGTCATCTTTATTTATTCATTTGTCTATTTTTTCCATTTATTTCTTATTTTCATCAACATAAAAACCGTTAAAACTGTCAGAGGACATTTGTATAACAACCAGTCATGCCAACTATGTATCAATCTAAATCTTGATCTTCCTCTTCTTAATCCTTGATCCTACCCACTGCCCTGCCTCTCTCCAAAGCCTTTAAGCACTTGGCACAAGACAGCATTTACCAGTTTATATCATAAGCTGCTTTTATTTAGTTGGTAAATTTCTAAGTGGCTGGATTTTATGCCAATCATGCGGAGACAAATATGAGATCATGTTGATCTTAAGGCATACTAAGAAAATTAAACCAGCAATTATAGGACTTTTAGGGAATCAAATAGCTTTCCTAGTAATTGAATCTTCTAAAGTGACAGTAGGAAATCTTTTGTGAATTGAATAAATTAACCTGATAAATTTATAGAATTCTATTCATAATAAATATCTATATGCTGCTTAGCACTGTAAACAGCTGAAATGGAAAGATATAAGCCAATTTGTAACATTTTAAAACAAAGATAAAGTGACAGTTACATAGAACTATGCTAGAGAGACTTTGAAATAAATACATTTATGTGATTGTCAAAAACTTTAGGTCTCCTTGCGCCCATTCTTATATCAAATCTTTTAGATCTACTGTCATTTTTCACTTTTGAAGCAGTTCCACAAGTCAACGCCCTTGATTGATATCCAGATACACACAGCAAGAAATCTGAATACTGGACATCCCAGTCCCCTCAACTGTACAACACAGCTGTATACATGTAACAAACTATTTAGACTCACTCTGAATCCGTTCAGCCAACGGGGACTGGAACCGTTCTGATGTAAACAGGTTAGCCTCTAGTGCTAACCTAAGCTCTGAATGTAAACAAATGCTTCAGTGGTCAAGTAGGAGATGGTTCACAGGGCTTACTGACAGGATTAGACCCAGGCCTACACAGGTCACAACAGAGACAAACTCCCAGAAGCATCATCAACAAAATGCCACCCCCCAACACCCTGGAGTCTCATTATAGGTCTGTGTTAAACAGCAACATTTTTTACATTAAAAAGACAAGCATATGTCTCTTTCTGAATAGACAGGCATTGACTATAACAATAAGCACTGAAAAAAAAAGAAATTGCAGTTGGTTGGCCTTTCCCCAGTTTTGAGTGAGTCGCTGTGAAGCTCATAATTTTTTTTTCTCTGTTGCAAAACATTCTCTGTACAAAACAAATCAAAATCGCAGCAGAAGTTTCTGAGATGCACAAATAAGTCACATGTCCTGTATTCTTGTCCTTTGTGTTCATCACAACTTTCCAAACCTAAGAGTCCATCTCGCTGTGCCGATACTTTACAACAGATCCGGATGTCAGCCACATCCCGGCTGAAGCAGCATGTCTATTGGCTGAAGCAGGAAGAATCGCAGGATGGTCGAATAAAGGTGGCATGTGATTGGTTGACATGAGTGTGTGGGTTTTTTCATTTGTCAAGGATGATGAGGACATTGTTGTTTTGTTGTTTTACTTTTTGAAAATGATGCATTGTGTTTCCAATGTCCCACTGGAGTCTGTTACACCAAAACGTGGGATCTTCGCAGTCTGTGGTTCAATATGAAGTATAGAACCTGTTTTCAGTCTTTAGAGGACGAAGGAGAGAACAAGACAAAGATAAAGAACGACCATCCATTCAAATTTCTTTCCTTGAACCTCTCCAACCCCCTGAACTGCTGCAGTGCTGACCGGTGAGAAGGAAGAGAGAAGAGGGGCAGTTTTAACCAATCAGGGATCAGTGGAGATCAGTCCATGTATTGATCTATGATCAGGAGCAGCGAGTGGGTCCAGCCCCTCCTCTCTCCTTCATCCCCTGCCCTAGACCCCTGTCCCTCCGCACTCCCTCCCTCCCTCCCACCCGCCACCTCTTTGGAGCCATATCAAAGCAGCAGGACCTGTAGACAGAGGTGCCCCCCTCTGGCCCTCCATTGTCAGAGGATGATACAGCAGCGGCACAGACGCTGGCCACCTCCATGCACAGAGGGAGGCGGCGTTACAGGGGCGAAGTATGCGTGCACTTTGATATCCGGCAGCTGGGCCTGTGTAATAAAGAGATACAATTTGTAGTTTAATCAGGAGTTTGCATTCACTCAGTGTGTATGAAAGTTATTGATATGAGGCTTTTAGGATTAAGTTGATTCATATGTTTTTTAAGGAGGAACTAAAAAAATACAACAAACAACTTCAGTGATAAAAAACGTGTATTTTCTTATGTACATTCTTTGTGTCACACAAGTTGCAGAGGACATGCAAACCGCTTGTAGTTATTAACAAAATCCTGGCATAATTCTGTCCACTGTTAAACCAGGTATCCTTTCACAAATCCTGTTTTTAACCAAATCATAATATTTCCCCATCTCAATAAATTAAACCTAAAACACTGGTCTTGCATTTAAAGTATCGCATCATCAGGCAACTGAGTTGATGGTGTAGTCAGGTCTTGCAATCAAAAGCTTGTGGGTTTGATGAACCTCTGGACAAGGCACTTAACCTTGAGTTTACAATCAACGTTCAATGTTTTTTGTTTTATTTTGTATCATAACTGTTTTCAAACATTAATGGTCTCTTGGTAATTGTTTTACTGTCATATTCAACATTTTGCTGTAGTTCTTAAGGTGCCGTTTTTTTTTTTTTACATCTTACTAAGGGCTACAAATGAAAACCAGCTTTTTGGCTAATTCTGGTATATTTTACAGCTGTACTATATAAATCGTGTCTATTATTACCATGAATCGGTTCAAACTTGGTTCTTCTCATTTAAAATTTCAAATCAATGATGAATATCAGTCATAGAGGTGTTCATTTTGTTTTAGCCACCATCCTCTCAGGCACAGACATCATAACACTGGCTTTAATGTAGATACCGACATCAAGATTCCACAAGCTGGCGATTTATGAAAGGCTTGAACCTTTGGGGTTTCAAGGTTGTTCCTAAACTCTTTATTTTCTTTGAGGGTGGCAGTTTGGTATGTGTACGAATTTAGACAAAATAAGGATCCTAAGTTGGTTATAAATGGTTTATAATATCATCTGGAGCTGCCTATCCAAACCTACTATTCTTAAGCATGCTTTAAAAAAAGAAGTAGCACATAAAAGCAAAGTCTGGAAAGAAAAAGCTAAACAATCTGAATGAAGTCTAACAATATTGCCTATGTGACTGGAGACATATCCAGCAGGAATTATGAAAGGAGCTGCTTAATGGCCAACAAAAAGCATGTGATAAATGAAGGTGTTTGTTGTATAAAAGAACGGTTCAAATACATCATTACAGAGTCAAATTGAATGACAGGCATGCCAATAATAACAGGATATTCACATCCTGGTCAGATGTGCTATTACTCATGAATCAAGAACCCTTCAAGGTTTATAAGCAGTTTGTTTAGTTGCAGAAAAAAATTTAAAGTAAAGAGAGATTAAACTTTATACTCCGAATTTAAAAAGTAATTAATTTACATTAATGAACCAGTTTGTTAAAATCTGCACTGTACTGACTAAAAAAAAAAAAAAAAAAAAAAAAAAAAAAAAAAAAAAAAAAAAAAAAAAAAAAAAATTAAAATATAATGCATTTTCTTTGCACAAAATACTGTTATTCAACATTCTTCTGGAGAACAATGTTAAAAGCAAAACTGCATTAAACTTAATTTAAAAATTTAAAGAAAGCAGAAATATCCTGAGGAAAAATCTCCCAGTTTGTGTCTGCTCACCCTGATGCGTTTGATGCCAGCCCTGGTGACTTGCTGGCAGTCATAGAGCTCGATACGTTCCAGACGATGGCAGCTCTTGAGGTGCTCCAGGGTGACGTCGGTGATGAGGGGGCAGTTGTCCAGCTCCACCACCGTAAGGCGCTCCTGGCCACAGGTGCTGTTGCTAAGAGCTCTGATGCCGTCATCCGTGATCAGCTCACAGTGGGACAGGGACTGTCCGGGGCATGAAAGAAAGGACGTAGACAGACTGATATAGAGCCATGCTACAAGGGTTCTGACACAAACCCAGACTTAATGGGTCTAATGCTTTACCAATGCTTGCAGCCGTGGGCAGTGGATTGAAAGCTGAACCAAGGTGTTATCAGTCACCTGAAGGGAGGACAAGTTTGATCAGTAAATGTCATTACATGTCTATAGACAGCTTGGAGGCTGAGATCTCATTGTGGAGTGACGTGTTGCATGATAATGTGTTGCACTGAATCTCTCCCTCTCTGTCCGTCCTCCGCTCAAAAGTAATTCAAAAGGTAAGTGACAGGATTACCATAGGAAATCCGCTTTTATCCGCACAATTAGATCTGTCCTCTTCTGTTAGTTTAACCTCCGCTCAGACAAACCCATAAAGGTCATAAAAGTTTTTTATACTAATTGCAGAAAAAAACAAAACAAAAAAACAAAACTAGAGCCACTTACCAGAATACATTCTTCCAAGTCCATTTTTTCAAGCTCATGACAATTCTGCAACGAAAAAACAGAAACAGAGAGTTAAATGGATGCTTGGCTCAAGACATTAGCCACGTCGATGTAAGACGCCACCATGACATTAGCAATCAACCGAAATGTGGATGATTTGCTGTTTATCCATGAAGATCAGAGATAGCAGCTGCAGACATTCACGCAGCCTCCAAAGAGTGCATAAGCTGATTGACTGGGGGGGATTAAAAAAAATGGACAAAACTGCTGTAAAACAGAAAGCCTCAACATTGCTTAGCTATGAGGAGAGAGTAGGGGAGATAAAAAGAATGAGCAACAGCTCAGGGGATTTAAATTATAATAACATATTACACCCATTACACCTCATAAAAGCTGCTTTAGAACCTTGGTGAGATCTAATCTGTTATTGATGGAAAACATACCGTTAGGATGTTGAGTGGATGGTATCTTCAAGCTTTACTAACCAAGAACAACGCACATTTCCTTTCCTCTATAGATAAGCTGAAACTAAAGATGGAGGCACAGAAACATCTACATGGAGAAAGGTAACTATGTGCACCGAATCAAAGATATGGCTTGGAAAGGAGCTAGTTCTTTGTGTACTAAGACTACTGTGGCAATCTGTACTGCAATCTGTGTAGCAACGGTTGTAGATCTCAGAGAGGCGACAAAGAGGTGTTATCTGATGTGAAGAGAATCTCTAAAGATTCACAAGTAATACACAGTTACTAAAAAAACTGAACAAACTCACTCTTGCAAGGACTGTGAACCCGGCATCAGTAACATGCGAACATCTTGCCGCCTCAAGGATCCTTGGAAAACAGAAGACACAAGTTCTGAGGAGTATCTGAAGAAGGCGCTTGAATACTTTATGACTGGGAGGAAGTGTCTGTTCAGTCATTATCATTTATCTTTTTTCACTCATTTCGGATTAAAGAAAACTGTTTCTCACTTGAGTTGAGGACAGTTTAGTCCCAGTGCAGTCAGAGAGGCATCAGTGACGTTACTGCAGCCAGATATGCAGAGGATCTGCAGCTTGTGGCATCCCCGGCACAAACTCACCAGGCCTTCATCTGTTATTTGCTAAATTAGAACAGCATTCAGTCAAAAGAAATGATCTCTTATGTACAATTAACAGTTAATCTATTCCCTAAAGCAATCCCAGACGTTAGTCTTACTGTGCAGGACTGCATATTGATGGTAGTCAGTTCAGTGCAGTGCTTTTGTAGGTGCTTCAGTGCGCCGTCGTCCAGCTGGGTTAAAACAGACACATTTTTAATAGAATTCCAGATCGATAATGTACGCATGAAATGAAAGAGTCTTAAAATGTCACATATCTATTAAAGAAGGAGATTAATCAGTCCTGATAATCCTGATTCGTGGAGGTTTGCAAGACAGTTTTGCCAAGTTTGAAGCAAATGAAACATGAGGAGGAAAAGGGACAAGCACATAACAACAAGAAACTGTCGAGCTTTAGATTAACAATTACATTAAAAAAAAGAAAAGCTAATCAGATTAAGCAGGAATGCAAAAATACCTTGTGTTGGTTGGAAAAAGAAGTGAGGGGGAAAAGGCACTAATCTCTACAGGAGAATATGCTAGCATTAAGGGCTAGACCTTTACTTTATCTTACTGGGTGATGGTTAGCATATTTTGATGCACCAGAATATTCAAATGCTTATTCATAAATGATCTTGTTGTTTTATAATAAAATCTAACAATTGACTATGAGTCCTTATCGTTCAGTAAAATTGAAGCAGTTGTGTGTTTTACCTGCGTGCAGCCTCTGAGGAAAAGTGCTCGTAAACCAGTGCAACCTCTAGCCAGGGCCTCGATACCATCGCGAGTGATCTGGTCACACCATGACAGATTTAACATCTCCAGCATTCTGCAGCCGTCACTTAAGGATGGTTAACATAAAAAAACAACATTTTAGCTAAACAGCTTTAAAATAGTGTTTGCATAACATTTAATTGTGTCGGCCTTTTGGGAACAGAGGTGAGGTGTTATAAGTAGGGCTAAGTAGTAGAAATACCTCAGTGCCTTGAGGGAGTGGTTGGTGATGGATACGCAGGAGGTGAGATCTAACTGTTTGAGCTTGGAGCAAAACTTGCTGAGGCTGAGGCAGGTGCTGTCTGTGATCTTCGTGCAGCCGTTCAGGTTTAGCACTTCGATATTTCTGCAATTCTGAGCAAATGTCCTAAAAGGGATAAACCAACACAAAGAAGTGGATAACTAAAGTTGAAGGGGAAGGAGTCAAAATTCCTAGAAAATAAAAATGAATCACCCCAGTTTGCCGAGATATATGTAAGGAAGTGAGCAATGTGATGTTTTGACCCATTTGTGAAACCCTACATGTGCAGGAAAATTAGAAGTCTACGTCATCGCTTTTGTGAAATGTGGCAGAGAATAGGTAGCAAATACTTTAAAATCAATCTTCATAAACAATGTCATGTTAAGCCGAGTCATTTCGCAATAAAGAATGAGCAATACCTTCAATCTGAGGACGTAAAAAGCTAATTGACGCACAATGAGGAACCACTTTAAATTGGTCTTTGACATAAAGCCTCATAAATGTACATTTAGGGTCGGGTTCGTCTATTTCAGGAAAAATCAATGAATTATGTAACAAAATACATGAGCAAGTTTGAAAGATTATAAGGCACTACAAATCTGCTTTTTATAGAATCAATAGTTTCTATTATAGAACGCGTTGTTGTTTTTTTGAGTGGGTACAAAGCAAACTAGAATCAAACACAAATAAATGAGTTCCCTGTAGAACCGTCTGGGATTCAGCAAGTACAAGCGGCTTAAACTTTGCAATCACAGAGAAAAAAGCAGCAAATAAACAAACCAACAAGAGAATGAGTTTTATATATATATATATAAAAAAAAAAAGATCAAAGCTGAAGTGCACTCATCTAATCAGTGTGTGCCAGAGAGACAATGGGAATCTCACTTCATAGAAGCATCTCCAACGCTCAGGCAGCCCCTGAGGCTAAGCTGCCTCAGGAAGCCTCCACAACGCTTCGAAATGTTTTCCACCACCCGGCCCTGAGGGACACAGAGGCAAACAGAGAGAGAAAGACAGAGATTTAAGTGAGCAGCATGACCGCAAATCAGCTGAGAAGTCGCAGTCAACACCACGGCACAAAGCTTTGGGCCGCGTAACGCTACTCGACAGATGCTCACACATACACATGCAGCAAGTACAGGCAGGCGCTCATGAATGCTGTTCACTCTGAGGCCTTTGCCAGAATCAAACACAACACTCACTTCTATGTCGGTCTGGAAGTTGAACAGGTCGATCTTCTGCCAGTTGCTGCCATCTAGAGCCAGGACATTCCAGGCCTGAGAGGGACACACCAAAACGGACCGAAGTGGGTCAGACAGAGGTGGAGAGAGGAAGGCATGAGCATGAGGAGGACTGGAGAAAATAGAGCACCAGTAAACTCATATCATTCATCACCCCTGATCTATATTCCATTTCCAAATTTTGTTTGGCTGACTTGATAAAAATTGGACTATTACTTTAATGTTCAATTTCACCATCATTAGATTCCAACAGGTCCAAACCGAACAGCAATAAAATGACAAAATATGAGAAATATAATATCAGAAACAAACACTAAAATAAAACTTCCACCCCAGTAAAAGAATATTTACTTTCATGTATATTCCACTATAAAAATAATTAAAATCCTATTAGTAATGATCACTTTATGTCAAACGGATTCTAGAAAACAGCTGTGTAATCAATAAACTGAAACAGCACATCCAAAAGATTTTAATACATTTTAACACATATAATATTTAATCTTTTTATTTGTGCTCTGCAATAAAGTTTTTTTTTTCTCTTCTCAGTAAAGGTTTTCTTTCCTCCAATGACATCCTGACATCAATCAGTAACTCTCTGATACCAATGATCACATTGGATGATGTTACACGTATCACCACTAAAATTATTCTTGCTAACTGGAATATGATCATTTCATCTGTAGGAGCATAAAAAAGGAAAGTAATAATAACCTGAGAAGACCAGAGTATCACTGTAACTAACCCAGAAATGGCTTAAAGGGGGTCCTCTATAGATAAAGACCTGCACAACAATTCCAAGGTTCTTACTGGGAATTATAAAACTTTGGTGGCTTATGTGAAAATAAAATAAAATCACAATATTACCTTAAGAAAAACAAAACAGTGTTGAAACATTCATTTTTTCCATATTTATATAAAATCATAGAATATTTGCTTTACAATTTACAGTGAACAGCTGTTTATGACAGGTGATGCCAAAACGCTGCAATCTTTGTCTATACATCTCAGTAAATTAACAGACCAATAATAATCAATTTGTAGCTATCATGCACTACGGTACTGTTATTTTGATTATTGCCAGCAGAGGGCACTTTTGTCAAAATCCTGAGGAAATTCTCAACTTGTAAAGGTGTTAAACAGATGTAAAAAATGTAATGATTACAGCAGTGGGATGGTAGATAGATTTCAATAACGTGTTGAGAGTTTGTGTTTACCTTTGACACCTGTGCACATCTGCAGAGTGTAACCACATCTAGATAGGAGAATATTCTGGAAAAAGACACAGAAAAAAAGTTGGGTTCTTCAATATCTAAAAATTCACTTATGGTGAAAGCTATGGTGTTTAGTTTATTTTAAGCGATGCTACCCGGGTGAGATCTTCTCTTCCTTTAAAAACAAGCTCACACTCACACACAAAAACAACATCACAACAATCAAGCTGATTATTTGTCGCTGGTAAACAATGACTGGCGAGTGACTCTGAACAATTACCCCAAGCCTTTTGTGATATTATCAAAGCACCTGGCGTTCGAAATCATGTTTCACAACATAAAATAGGAGGAAAGCTGTTGGATTAGCGGCAGGAGGGCCCCACATTCAGGCGGCGTTTGAGCTGGGGGCATGTCAGCCACAATGGGCAGCATGCGGCCGGCTACTGGGTCAGCTCAATCCATTAATGTGCCAATGAGTAATCTCTGGCACTCAGACAAGCTCGGCCACAGGGAGGCAGGGAGCGACATCCAACCAGTATGTGGACATACAAGAGATAGAAATACGCACAAATACAGACACCTGGTCAGATATGTGTATGCCGTCCATTAATTCAACTGCTTATTCCCTCTGACAGAAGCTGATGTTAAGTAAGGATGCATAGAAATGAGAGAAAAAGAGCCGCTATGGTGCCAGTGTTTAAAGTACAAGTGCAGCTTTTAAGCCCAATGAACACTAGCTGTCCATTGTTTCTCTCATGTAAATACAGACAGAGGGGCAGGGTGTTCTGGTGTGTGTGGGGCCGGGACATGTTCAGACATGTTTGTGTGATCTCTACCAGAGTCTAGTTTCACAGAGTAAAAACCACACAGCCAGCCCAGATGTATGCTTTCCCACAGACACGACCATCAGAGCGGCTGCCGCTTATCGATCGCTCTTCTAATAACTGGTTAATAGCCACGACACTGATCATTAATAGGCTGTCTGTTTTGATCAAATACAGTCTGACTTTCCATTAAGTGTCAAAGAGGCTTTTTACCACCCACAGAATCCAGTTATTAAACACACAAAGGAAAACAATCAATGGGATGTAGAAAGCTGTGCTGGTTGTCCTAAACTTTCAAAGATGTTTACAGTGCAGACAAGTTTTAAGCAGGGTATTGTTATGAAACTCGAACTACCTTGACCATTGGATGAAAGGCTGCTTGATCCAGCCTCAAAACACGAGGCAACGATCAGAGAAGCTTTCAGGAGACCCATGGGAACTCTGGAGGAGCTGAAGTCCCACAGCCCAGGTAAGAGAACAAGCCAAACCTTCCATCAGTGGTGCACTGAACAACTGGGACCGATTTCCTTAATTTCAGAAGTTGGTGATCAGTTGATACTTAGGTGTGAGACCGATCTTATCCACTGATCCCATCGACCTCTGAGAAGGTGTGAAAGCCACTTACTGTCAATTCTCTAGGCTTAACATCTGTATTTGAGAGTCCTACCTAACAGTTAAACACGTTTTTACTGTTTTAATGTTATTACTAAAATAAGACTAAAACAGGTGTCTTGTGACCTAATAAAAAACTGACAGCAACAGCTATAGAAAATAAGAGAATAAAATCGGTAGGGGCAAACACATTTAAAATCTTATGTATTCTGCCGTATTTGTAGCTAACTTTCAAGACTCATCCCCAGAAGGGCCTTTAAAAAAAGCAATAAGCTGCTTAAGAACAACAAGACACGATATTGAAAGCATCCTACAGTTCAAGCCTTAATTATATATTCATGCACTGCAAATCTGTAATGCAGTTGGGGAGGAACATCATGTAATTATAGACAAGAAATATAGTTTAAACGGATATTATTGTTTAGCAATTATATCACCATTATGTCAGACAGGGTTTTACAAAATGGGAAAAAGTTCAAAGGGTAGGAATACTTTTTATATGACTCTGAAAATGTATGATAGTATATATATATATATATATATATATATATATATATATACAGTTGTGTTCGAAATAATAGCAGTGCCTCAACAGCAGCAAGAAAATCACTGGTTTTATTAACATTTCAAA
>JAUZNJ010074050.1:0-25178 GCA_034780135.1 Jordanella pulchra | reverse complement strand
ACCACACAGAACCAACATGCATGCCCACGTACTCTATATCACTGCCCATAACCTCAGTACAAAACAGCCATGCACAAAGAGCAGGGGGGGATAATGGCTTTTGGCAGTCACCAATTGAGTCCAGCTGATTCTACTGTCAACGCTCCCCTGCCAGAGCAGCCCCCTGCGGCGGTGTTAAGCATGTTATCTATCAGGACTGTGCAAGCTGTCTGAAAAGCCTCATAATCACAGGTTCAGTGATAGTCACAGTAGGGCTCTGGCTAAGGTCACTGTTTATGAAAAAAAAAAAAAAAAGAGCACAAGCCACAGAGCTGAGAAATGTACATTTTTCTTTTAGTTGACAGAAATGATAAAACACCAATTATTGCTCAGAAATCTTGATTTGTATTTTAAAAAAGCAACAATAAGCCAGTAAGTTTAAATGTACAAGACAAAACAACATGGTTAATGACATGTTTTTTTATTTAAAGGGTCAAACAAGGCAAAGCGAGCCTTGGATTTCTCTTTTATATCACCGATCTCACCCTTCAGTGATAAAAGCGGGCTGCAGATGGGAGCTGTGGCCAGAGTTTGTCCTCGTGGCTTTGATATGATACAGTCTAATCAAAAATAATGCCTGAAAGCCAACAGCCAGAAGCCAAATTTGAGCTACAGTCAGTGGTACTAACAGCTTTCAAGAGTACCACCAAAAACGACAAGTATTTAATTAATTAATTAAGTCTTGCTCACATTTTTTTTCATTTTAAAAGGAAAGATACATAAACAAAGCAATGAACTTAAGCATTTAGCTTCAATGTCTTAACCTGTTCTCAGATGTTGACATAGATGGATTTATGTATCATATGTTCTAAAAAAACAGGCTTTTCCTGGATGAATCCAAGTTCTGTTTTTTCTCTGACATCTGACTAGCTGATTCAGAAGTCTTTCTGGAAGTACTATACAATAACAGAAAAGAAACAAAAACATAAAAGTGGACCTAACAGGTTTTTCTTCTAAATCTGAAGGACTTGCAAGAGTGAAAGAAGGTTTAAATTCTTTGATTTTTAAGCAATTTAAGTTTTAAAACACATTTTTTTCTTCATTAAATACTGATCTGAGTTGACCAAGAATAACTTAAAATACAAGCATGTAAAAGTTGGTTGCTCGTGTCATGAAAACTCCCCACTTTTACCATTTATTGTCCCATTTTCTTCACATAATTCCAACTAATCTTCACCATTTATCATTTCTAAATACACATTTTCCTCCTTGGGGTTTTTTTTTGTCTTTTTTAGAAGAGTTGGGGAGGGTTGCCATCATGCATCACCTGTGTCTTTACAGTCAGTCTGGGCAACTAAACTCGATTTGATCGAGATAAGGTTTGCAAATTCCCCCACCGACTAAGACGGTGGATACAGGAGTGAAAGCATCAACTGACCGGGAAACAAGAAGTATTTTTTTTCTACCAGACATGGCAAACCAAATACAAACATCAAAACCAGCTTCTAGGTGCACATCTACATGATGTGTAGCAAGCTTTGGATGTATGGCACTGTTACATGTTTTCTTTTTTCCTTTTTTTCATCACCTCGCTGGTTTGTGAAGATGGAGACAATTTGACAAAAATGTCGGGGGGGCTTTTGGGGTTGAAATTGAACAGGAAATTATGTACTTCAATTAAGACATGAGGTGGAGATATTAAAAGCTATACTCCAGCGCCTAAGGGACAGGATGCAGGGAAAGTGGCGATGCAATGAAAGGCGACAGTTCAATCAGAATCTGGGCATTCGTACCGAGACGGAGGAGAGGGGGTGGTGCCAGGAAGGAGCGAAAGAGGGGGACAAGACAGCTATGTTTAATAATGTACTGGTGTAGTGGAATATGTAATAGTCTGGAAGATACATGATGTGATACTTTAAAAAATAGATCTCATAGGTTGGATGAAGGCGGTGAGAGTCAGAGATTCTTCAATCAAGCTGAATCCCTGGTTTTCTCTGATGTCTTTTAATTTCTAAAGACCATGAGGAGAACAGAAAAGAAATTATATTTTTTTTCTATAAGAAAATTTGAAGATTATCCACCATGATGCATTAAAAACAAATGTCCACAACTGAAAAGAGCAACTAACATTATTTCCTCCTTAAAAATAAAATCTGTGGCCTATTTTTCAAATTCTATGGTCCATTGCTCTCAGAAGAAAACAGATATGAATTAAAGGGTCAGACTTCAATGTAGGAATCGGAAACACTTTATCTGTGCATCTATAATCAGAGTATTACACTATCAGCTATATTCTAAGAAAGTTATGTTTTCAAACCACTGACACCATCACCATCTAATCTACATATAAATTCTATATACAACCAATTTAGTATAAGTGAAAGAACCTTTCTGATGATAAGTGCTTTCCTGATTGGATACCTGTGGTAATAAAGCCATGTGCCATTAAAATATGGCTTTAGGAGGTTTTATTTTTTATATTATTCTAATTAGTATAGGTATTCCGGCATAAAACAATAAACTTATTTTCTATTCGAAGACTTAAAAGTAATAAACAAACAGTTTACAATGAGATAACCCATGGTGGATGTGAAACTTACCTTGCGTTCAGATCAGCTTTGGCCGTTTCCAGTGAAGAATTGGTGTATGGCAGGAAAATATGCAAAGAGCATTATGATTTCGTTTTCTTTTAATTGGTTTCTTTTTGCTCGAAAAGTTACCCGTAAAACGTTGGTGCAGAGATTTAGTCGCAATTAAAGTCGGTCTTGATAGATAAGCCGACTGCTGCTGAAGCAGCTTGTAGTGTCAGGATACCGAGGTAAACAACGGCTACGCAGCCAGATATACACACAGCTAATACGGTGATTTCTGCTTTTAGCATCCAAAAAACAACATTAAAATGAAACACGACTTAAGATTCAACGGAGTGAAAAATAAATTGTTTTTTTAAGTCGGGATATAACGAAATGGAGAAAGGGGCGAAGCACCACTAATAACAAAAACAAAATAACCGAACAGGACTGAAGATTACTTAGAAAGCAGCTAAATGGTGTAAGCTAGCGTTAAAAGTATCATACGTCGAGGGTAAAGAGGTTGTTCAAAATAAGAAACAGGGTGAAATTAGGCAGTTTTCGTAAGAAGAAAAAAAATCGTCAGAGAGTTCTCTCTGAGCAAGCCGACGTCCGCGCCAGCCAGGCAACTTGTTTTAAAGTGCAAAAAGAAATGTTTCAGTTCAAGAAGCCGGCTGGACGGCTAGCGCCGTGCTGGCTGCCCCGAAATTCAAAACGAGCAGGGGCTCCGAGGAAAGTCATTCTGTAGGGAAACCCAGACGACGACGGAGCGGACAGTCGCGGTGGGCGTTCAGTGAGCTCTCGATGACAGCGGTCCTTCAGCCATTTTGTTCAAACTAACAACATCGCAGTCTGCCTCTCCTCCTTCCTTCCAGTAAGAAACACGGACCGGGAAGTGGTTCCCGATACGTCACTCTCATCCAACCAGAGCAGAGCACGCTGACTCCGCCCACCAAGCCCACCTTCTCCTGCTCTCGGAGCCCCCGGAGTGGACCTTCACGGTACGGGCAGCAGCAGGCGTCAGGCACGACGCCAAGCAGCTCACATTTCAGAGCTACTAGCTGAGGCATGCAGACAAACATAGCGCTGCAACACATTGCATTTTCAGAAAAAATCAGAAGCAAATATATATGTATTCAGGAACAGAAGCAGAAGTATCACAGATGAGTAAAATGTTGAATGAGATGTATATAGAGTGTGGTATTGTTTTGTTTTTTTTTTACTGTTTTTAGCTGGAAAAACATGATGGGGCTACTTGATAAAAATCATACGGCATTGATTTAGCATATTTTCAATGTTACACTCCATCTAACTCCTGATTGGTCATGAACAAAACTGTATACTAATCCATAAGTTTGTGATAAGTAAGGCTAGGGGATAAGCTTGGTTCAGAAATACTCTATGTCAATGCCAAAGGAAAATTAAATATTGAAACTCTCATTATAGGATTTTCTTTAACAAGTTTGTTGTAGATGTTGATGAAATGATCTCATAGTGGTTTGTTTTACAGCAGATGTGAAGATGTTCTGCTCTTGAAGACAGTTTAAACAAGCTGCTCAGGGCTGTATATAATTTTGTTTATTTTATGGAGAGTAAGGAAGTACAAATCAATTAATATGCTTTAAAATAAAACAAGATCAAAAAACGTCTTAATAATTCTAGACAACCAAAATACTTTTAAAATAGATTTCTTTTTAAAATGTAAATAATAATTTGCTTTTTTAGTTGTGTTGGCATGGATTCCATTTCGCTAAAGTACCCAAAAATCCAGTAAGAGGAAGGGTATCTCCAACTAATACTGGGAAGATTTTATATATATATTGCTCTGAAAACTTCAGAAGTTACTCCAGTAAATGTAAATGTGAGTAAATGTAAACTTTGTTCCTACCAACCTTTGGTTATAACAGTTGAATGTATCCCATGATGTACAGATTTAAGTGTGTAACTTAAATGCAAAGAACCTGGGTTTGAATCCTGGTTGCATTGAGTGTAAAAACTTTACCCAGTCTGTGTGCAGGGTGTAACTGCTCACTTGCTGTGACTTGATGTGACGACCACTGAATATCCAAGCAACCAAAAGAACACAAAGATGTACTCAATAAATTATCCATTTGATTTCAGATAATATAAATTTTCAAGACTTCTACACTGGCCAGATCTGTTCTACATTTGCACACACGTGTAGCGGTCTTGTGGAGGTCTAAAAATGTTAGAAAACAGGCTTTTCTGGCGCATCGTTCTGCACCAACATTCGATGTGGAAAGGCGGCCTAAATCAGAAGTTATATGTCTTTGCATAGCATGTATATTAAGAAAAGAGAAAAAAATGTGCACCTGTATTGTATGTCTTTACCACTCAATATCGATATGATCCACACATCCATTGGATATCTAATCTGTAATGGGTCATTGGAAAAAATTAGCTTTAAAATAAATTGTTCTTTGACCTCTCAGTGACAAAAAGAAGCCCAAAGTCCTTAAAATGGTAATCAGCTATGTTAGAGATAAGTTAACATTTCAGCTATTAGTCATTTTTGATACTGTTATTTATATTCTACTGGAGAAAGCAATGCTTACAAAATCATAGATGTCCAGCGCTGTTTTTTTGCATGAATTGTGTCCTTGGTGAGCCCCTCTTTGCACCATCCCACAACAAATACTTTTCTCCTGCAGAAAGCTATTTTATAACCAATTGGAAACATAAAGAAATAAGAAGTAGTGATTTGATACAGAATAAATTCAATTGATATAGATTTAAAGACAATTTAAGTTAGTTTTCACAATGTCATAAAAATCATAAACTATGCCTCACAGCATAAATATAATAAATGTAGAATACTTCAGCCAGTTCCTATTTGCTTGAAATGCAAATAAGTGATATGAAACCCTGTTCAGGACTGGAAACGTTTGGTTTTTGCCTGACAAGCTACCCTCTGTAGTGTCCCTGACCGAAAGCCATAGGTCCCACATTAAAACCCGTCACTGGTGATAAAAGGTATTTTAGAGGTATTTTGTTTTAAAAATTATTTTCCATTGCTTCCCTAACATTGCACATTTCTTCAGCTCTCTCCTTAACCCAGTGACATTCAGATCTCTATTCAGGCTTGATCAGATGATACATCTGTTATAATTTTGTGCTCCTACTACTTTGGATACACATAAAAACACAAGTTACAAAAGAGTCAGTATGGTTGCATGTTTCTTTTGTTTTGTTTTGTTTTGGGGGGAGGTCAATTGTTGCTAAGATTTAAAATTTTATATATTGAGCTTCAAGATGAATTTAAACGAACCATGCTTGTAATCTAGACATTATGTGATGTACATTTTTTCATCATGTAAAACATGAAAGAAATGAGAGAAAAACTAAGATTCTGGTGAAATAAAATATTGTACTTCAGCAATGAAAAATCATTGTACTTTTTTACTGAAAGATAAAAATGTTTTTTCCCTTTTAAGGTTTTGTAATACCTAGTGTTACTAGGTAATAAGAAAAAGTAAACTAAATGAATTTTTAAACTATATTCTAATCTATTAAATATGATACCATCCACCAAATGCCTGTGTAAATTCTGAGTCATCCAGGTCATGGCAAAGACAAAAATTAAAAGGCAAAACGGCATGGTACACTAACAGGTAAAACTTCATTTACTGCTGCAGGACATTTGAGAACCGCTGCCCACAGTCATTGCATATGGATACAGCCAACCTCACTTAGTTTAACAAAAATAGATAATTTCTTCACGTGTACTAAGTGTAAAACATGCAAAAATACACATCGTCATATGGTTTGGATTTTATGATAGAGTGCTTCGTCCATTTGTGTAACTTTTGTTTTTTGTAGTACTTTTATGGAGGGCTGTTGTCCAAATTTGATAAGCATTGTTGATGTGCATTTAGTTATGTCCAGGATGCTGAAGGCTTTCTGGATTCAGCACAGCAGTTTGGAGTTCCTTTCCTACTCAGGAAAGGTAGGATCCATTATTTGGACTATTCAGAATCCGCCATTGACAGGGCAAACCAGAATGATGATGTTTAGCACTCATGATTACTTCTACACATTATTAATTTGAGACTGCTCTGTCCACTGGGCTGATACCATCAACACCTCTGTTTATAGTTATTGGAGCTTGGCCTATTTTCCAGTCAAGCTGGAATGACAGTTACCAACATAATGACAGTTACCTTTTATTTCTCTGCTTCTTTCTGTCTGTCTGCTTCTGTCTCCTTGAACCCCAGTCGGCCTCGGTAGATGGCCGCTCACCCTGAGCCTGGTTCTGCTGGAGGTTTCTTCCTGTTAAGTGAGTTTTCCTCTCCACTGTTGCTACATGCATGCTTACTTTTAGGGATTGCTGTCAAATCAAAGAGTCAAGACTTAGACTCAAATTTATTTATCCCTTGGGAACTAATTGCGAATTGGCACTATATAAATAAACTGAATTAAATCTATTTATTATTTAAGCCTCATTGAAATATTTAAATATGCTAAAGAAGAGTAAATATATGCTTTGGTGTCATAAGTTTGTACATGAGTCCTTGTGTAGTTTCAGTTTTAATTGGTTTCAATAGCTCAGATTAGTTGTTCTGTTTAGCTCTAAGTTTTTTTTACTGCTTTAAGGAAACTTACTGCTATATGACACTTTGTTCTTGTGTTTCACTTTTGTTTTTAACCAGTTTTTACGAAAACAGGTTATGGTATTTACAATCGTAGTTATAAATATGACACAATACTATTATTAATCTCACCCTTGGTCATAACAGCTTGATAGGGTGAATAAATAAAGACATTGCAAGCTTTCTGACGCACATTTACACTTTGATGCACAGATCGAATTGACTTGTGAGAGGGTATCTCCAAGCTTTAATACAAAACCTGACCTTTTTCCCCAAAATCTGTTCATCACAGGATGACCAGAAACAGGGGGTGACATCAATCATTCACAACATGATAGATGTGCAAAACCCCTACGCGCCCTAGAACTACATCTGCAGTTACCTCAGACAAATAAAATGTAGCCCCCTGTCCATTCTCTGCACTCCATTCTCATGGAAATGACCCCTCGATGCATAGACAGACACTCACAGATACACACTCAGAGTGCTGGGAACAGGTCAAGATTGCCTCCACAAAGGGTAAGGCTGACCAGTGAGAATGCTCCCTTGCATCTGTGGTACAGACTACAAATGAGAAAGCTGGAGGGCCTCAGCCAAAAGTGTTTTTTTTTTTTTTATATTCCGAGGCAAGACGCCCAGAGCTATTAAAGCAGCAAGCTCCCATTGAATGGGGAAAGCAGATGTTCCTTGCTCAGGGTTAAGAGAGGTGAAAGCAGGGGGGGATGCCTGCAGAAACACTGAAGGGGATATGTACTTCCCTCTGCCTCAGTCTTGGAAGCAAGAGGAAAGTGCAGGTATTTTTTTCTCACATATGATGTTTAAATACATGATTCATTACGCAATATGGAGTTAAGTGATTCATTATTGTCTGAAGCGATGCAAGAAACAGTAAGCAGGCAAGAGAAGGATAATGTGTATGTATGCCTGTAGCAAGATGCATGTTTAAGTTATAATGTATGCCTTGCAAAGGTTTCCCTTGGTGTACATGCAGAATGTATGAGTGCAGAAAGCTCATGAATTCTGTTACTCTGGAACACAGTAACACATGGTAAAAGCAGCATCATGCTGTGGGAGTTTTCTTCATTACCAGCAGCAAAGCACGTTTATCAGAGGGGACCAACATGCACGATTGATAGTATGTTGGTTAGCGTTATGGATATAGTAAACTAGACAACCCGTTGTCATATTAATATGCAAATGCTGAGCATATCCTTGAAATGCATGCGAACAGAGAATAGAACAGAAACTGAATGGAGTTGACCACTGTCTTTCAGTGGGGGAAATGCATCTGTCTAAGGATGCATACAGGAATGGTTTTAAAGTCTAGCAACTGCTAAGAGGAAGGTCCTGTGATGACGCTGTATAGTGCACCTAGAGTGCAGTCTGTTGCTGAAGAAGATCTCCAGAAGAACCTTTCTGCAATAGCTTCAAGCATTGGGTGGGAAACACTGTCAGGCTCCAATGTCATAGTCCAGTGCAGTAGGAAGATGATGTCATTTTCCATCCAGAATGCTGGTAGACAAAACCGCAATGGATCGAACAAAGACTTCACCAGGGGGTGAAGATGGTTAAAGACTCTTCATCACACCGCAGATCAGAGCCTCTGTCCTGTAGTTGCAGAGGTTATTTTGGATGTGTGGTGCCGTACTTTTCAAAATGTTTCATGACTTCTGTGAAAATACTATATGTTGTTGAAAAATAACACAGCACATCACTCTGAAAAACACTGTCCCTATAGTGATGCGTGGTGTTGGTAGTATAATGAACCAGGAGTGCTTTTTTAGAGGGGGTTTAGAGAAACTGTTTGACAGAAATTATGTAAGAAATAATGCCGAAGCCACAAAGAGATGTTTTAAACACAAGGAGCATGTAAGCGTCATAAAACTAAATATACAAGAATTTGCATTGCTTTGCCAAACTATTCATTGTTGACTCTCAATTATTACATTTCTGATTGATCTAGAGAGGAAGCAAAAAAATCCATTACCACTGGGAGCTCTAGCAAGGGACTGTGAGGTGAGTGTTTTGTGTGTGTGAGAGATGTATTGATCCGCAGAATCTGATACAGATACAAACATATTGAAGAGGGGACACAAAACTTGATTGTATTTATAACATGGAATCTATTTGAAATGGATAGCTTCTTTGATTCAAAAATCGGTGGTCGATATAAGAGTAGACTGTGAACTCTAATGACTCAGTTTCAGTATGCCAGGAGTGGATGATCTCATCAGAGACCATCCTGAACAAACCAATGCAACAGTGGTTTCTGTACAGGGTGATGGGAGTATCAGGCTTTGGGGAAGCTTTTCTTCAGCAGTAGAAGGGCAGCTAGTCAGAATCTATGGGAAAATCCAGAAAATCCAGGAAAATCTTGAATCTGTAGTGTAACTTTAAAATATATTTTTCCTAAACATCAAGTCTTCCTGAGCTTTAGCTGTTAGGCAAATGAGAATGGGAAAAATCGCAGATTCAAGCAGCTGAAATGAGCTTCCTTGAGGACATCTGGGCGCTCCCTTAGAGAAAAGCATAGGAATTCAGTAGGAATTCAAAGTTGAGCCACTGCTCCTTATCGAGATAAGTCACCTGTGGTAGCTCAAGCATCCGTTTTGAATGTGTGCCTGGATACCGCCCTCAGATCTTCCAGCAATGTAGCAATGGGCATGATGGAGGGACTATGTCTCTTGGGTGGCCTTTGAACACCTTGGGCTTCCCCCAGAGGAGCTGGAGGATGTGTCTGTGGAGGGGGAAGTCAAGGAGTCTCTGCGGAGAATGCTGCCCCTGCGTCTTGGTCCTGGGTAAAGTGAAAGACGAAGAGTATAAGAAACGGAAAAAAAGTTTGCATTTTCAAAATCTAAACAGCTGTATCTGCAGCAAAGGGTGAGAGTGTGTATGGGGTGGTTGGACAGGTTGTAGAAGCTCTGGGTGTTTAGAGAATAGTGCACACATCTGTTCAGCTGCTCACCACAGCTTCTCATTTGTGTGTTTTTGAGACGTTTCTTTGACTTTGCCAATTTCCCTAATTGCTCTCACATTTAACCAGGCTGGACTGACATTACGACAAGGAGCAACCCAGACATGAGCTGTTGGACTGCAGTGAGAGACGATCACTCACGTAATCCCCTCCCTTTCCACTCCCCTTTCCTTAAGCTCTCATCCCCTCTCCCTACTTATTCTCAAAGCTCTTATTGCCTTTTGTTTTAATTCCAGTCCAATCATGAGCCCTGTTCCACATCAGGTTTTAATTTCAAGCAGTCTGCATGCTCATGGGTGCATATTTGCACAAAAAAAAAAACACTCCAAGCCTGAGATTCTAAGACATGCACTCTCACTTCACCATCATGCCACAAATACTTGCCTAGATGTTGCATGGCTATATGCTTGTCTAACATTTCTTTATTTTGGCCTTGCTTTAGCTTTTAAATATCTCCCCTATCAAAAAAAGAATCTCTTACTTCAAATATTAATAACCCAGCTGCAGATAAATGATAAGATACTTGAGGCAAAATTAAATCAACAGAATCTCCAGAGGTTTTAACCTGTAAAACATCTACTCAATGTTCATGACAGCACACTGAATATTTAAAACTGATCAAATGAGCCAGAACTTATTGTTTCTGTACAAAAACACCTTACCAGACATGAAATAAAACAGAGTTAAGAGTTAGCCTAATAGTAGTAGCACACATCGATTTCACTCATGAACTAAGCAAACCAAAGGGGACACATAACATAAACAGATAAACATTAAACTAATCTTAAGGAAATATGAATTCTAAAAGAGACTGGGGATAAATGTTATAATTAGAATTTTTCAGAAGTTTTTTCAGTCTTCTCTTCAAAATGGTCAACTGAACAGCTAAATCTTAAAGTTTTTGCATAGTTTGAGTTACTTTAAAACATATTTCAATGTAAGAAAATGTTTGAAAGAAAAAAAAAACCCAACAGAATTTAAAAATACATATGCAAAATGTTTAACTGACTCAGAAGAAGCTTCTTTTTCTCTCAGAAAAAAACAACAAAACATTTGTTTCCATAATGACCCAGAGGGAAAATTGGCTTCAACAACAATGTGTGGCTCAAAAACATCAGTCTGAAAGGTCAGCTGTGTGACTGTGGCACTTACTTCGGAAGTGTTGCTGGCTCCTCTTTATGGATGTAAAACTGAAAGGAAACAGCACCTCAAAAAAACGTTCCTCCATAGGGAGAGTTATGTCTCTACTGCAGGGGTGCAAAACAAAAGCTTGTTGAAGCTTCACTAGCAAAGATTAAAGCCTGAACTAAAGAAAACATACAATCGGATTTAGGGATGGTTGATCTTCTTGGTCCTCTTTCTACTTCAAAATCTCTTCTGACTTAGGCTCACCAATTTTTCGAAAACCGGTTTTGAACGGCAGATAAAACTGCTTTTTTATTGAAATACCTTCCAAGAGTTTTTCATCTTTTACCTTCAGAAATATTGCATGTCTTGGGGAATTCAGGAACCTCTTCTATTTTAGATCAACAATTACTACAGTTCAATTTAAAGCCATGGTTAAGGCTTCCCTGTCATACCTTTCTAAAGAAGTAACATCTGTGCAAAATATTATAAACTGATAGTCAATGCTCCAACTGTATTAAAGTTTATTCTGGCTCTAAAGTACAAAGCATATCTCTAGACCTTAATAATAAGGCTCCCTCCAAAGAAACATGATCTGAGAGCTAATCAAGCATTTTGTGACAAGAGAGGATCTTGGTTTTAAATCTTTATTCCCCAGACGCTGCTCTCAACAAGAAGACATTCACATTAAGCTGTGCGATGCAGCATGCCTGATGAGTTCAGGGTGCCTTCCTGTATTGATCCTGCATACAGAATATTCTTCAACAGCCTTTACTTAATGCATGTGAGTAATCAAAATGCAGACTGCGATCGCCTGCTGTTTCACTCAAAGTGACATTTTCAAAGGCATGACTTGACATATGCAAAGGAACCGCTGTGATGTTAATTTTGACGAAGGTAGAAACCGTCTAACTGCGCATGAAAAAAAAACAATATTACGGACAGATTCTCCTAGTTGTGCCAAGGCCTGGTCTAGGAGTGGGGAGCTGTGCTCCTGAGCGGGAAACCTTCATTCTGAGTTTGTCTTACTGATTAGCAATGTGATTGAAGCACCTGTGTTAAATAACATAGCCGCCTGCTGAGTTACTCATTGCTCACCTCCAACTTCTGCAGAGATGCTAAGAAAGAAATGGGAATCTGTTTGTGTGCATGGTGATGCAGCAGAAGAGGAGAGATCTTTTATTAAGTCTAAAAAGTGTATATCTCTGTCAGGTACAGGAAATACATGCAGCAGTAACATACAAACAAGCTGATGGTTTCTTAATAGAAATCCTGTAGGATAATTTTATTCACTTGATGGTAACAAATTAGTGATTAATGTTATCTAAGAGTAACTAAGCAGAGAAGGATGCACAGCTGCATGGTTAAACAGCAAAAGGTATGTTGTTAAGAAATAAAGTGTTATACAACATACAACTCTTAGAAATAACTACAATTAAAGCATTTACAATATACATTTTACTTTTTAACTTAAGTTATACACAAAATATGGTATTGGGGGGGGGGGGGGTGAACTTCATATAAATAACTAACAGATAGGAAAATACTACTTTGAAAAACTGTTTGGTAATTTTGGTATCTGTCTGAGTGAAATGGTTCTATGGTTCATTTGTACCCAGAGGTTGGAATGCCACATGGAAAAGTATTTTTTTTTTCATTATTATAGTTGAAATGGTGGTTGTAGCAGCCATATGCAGTCAATGGAAAAATATTTGCATTCACAAGCAGAAAACTAAAAGGCCTTCACCTCAAAAATCATTTTATGTCAATTGCCTGGTTCAAAATCCTGAGGTATATTCAAAGCACTATAATACGTGAACCCCTGGCTGTGATATAGCCATGCACCAGGCAGTTTTGATTTAACAGATATGAAAGTTTCTACCCATAGAGAACAGCATTAAGAAGGTTTTTGGACAACTATAGCAGAAAGTGAATTAAAAATGGAGCCATTCTGGGCCAAAGCTATGAAGTTTATTTAGAAAATTGATTTAGGGCCGTCCCAAATTTTTCTTTATGGGGCCCCATCTTTGGTTTCAAATAATGTATTCGTCCCGTTGCATCCCCACCTCCCCAACCAACCTTTACAATATTTAAAAAAGGAAAAATTACCTTTAGCTAATAATATTTTGCTACAAAATAAACTAATCTCCTTAGAATAATGAAAACGCCACCTTTAATGTTCAATTATATTGTTTTTAACTGTTTGTTTTATTATGTAGCAGAATTCAACATTTCTATCATAACTTTTTTTACATCTAAAAGAAAAGATAAACTCTGGACTCCTTAGAAGACGCACTCCCTACTTGGGAGTCACTGATTTAGGGTTTAGTTATTCTTTAAGTATAGTGTAGGATCAGTGATGCTGTGGGCCTGTTTGCCTCCTAATTTCTTTTACCCTATAGCCTGAAGTTGTGTTTCCTTTTGGTTTCATGTTGCATGTTGACAAATCCTGGTTGTTACTCATGTTCTAGTTAGTGACTATTATACAAATTCCATTGTTTTCCAATGGGTATTTTTAATTTACATCATCCCACTGTCATCCATAATAGTTTTTCCACACTCTTACATGTAGTCATTCTAATTCAGTGGCTCATTTCATGCTCTCACACCACTGTAGCTCATTTAGGTAAATCCTGTATAAAACATGTGAGGTGATGTAAAGAATGAAAACAAGTTAAAAGCCAGGACTCCTGATGATGAGGAACAGTCAATGTTAATTGTTTTCTGTGCTGTCTTTTTAGAGGACAAGGATAGGATAATTTTTCTTTATTTTATTTGTACTAAAATTGATGGTGTACTTTTTCAGATTTTTTGTTTGTGGTCATGTCTCTGTTGTACCAATATTTGTAATTAATTTTAAGGAATTTTACAATTTTTTTTTCCAGAGGCGCTGTCACATTTGTAAGTGTTTAGGTGTTTTATGGAAGTATACAAGCATGTGTGCATTAGTCCATGTCAATGCTAAATGGTAGGGTATTTGCAAATGTCTGCATGAGTGTGTTGGATGACTGGATGGAGGCAGAGCAGAGCAAAGGGGAGAAGGAGAGTGTTTCTGTGCTGTGGTAATTTCCCCCGAGACAAGCAGGCAGGTAAAGGCCAGCGAATATAAGAAAGGGCGGGTGGGGAGAGATGGAAGCTGGGATGGCAAGAGGGGAGGGCGAGCATCAGGAAGCGAGTTTGGCAGAGAATAATGAGGAATGATACGACAGAGGCAAGCGTAGACTGTCCGCTTCGACTGATCAAATGGGCTCTGACTGCACCAGCAGCATCTCCGGGCTGAACACAGCAGCCCTCATTGTCTGCACATTAACGTTTGTATTTTCATTTCAAAATGCCTTATCTTGTTAATGAGTGTTTTTTTTAACTGACTCATTGTTTTTGTAATGAATTCAACTATTAATTACAAGTACGCTTTTTCTTGATGACCTTGCTATATTTTTGTTGTGAGCTGCAGCCCTTATAATATTAGCATACATTAAATCATGCTTATCTTTCATCCCTCTTAGCTAATACATCAAATTAGCACCCAGAAAAAAAAGAATAAGCATCAGCCAGCATAGTGGTTTCTTAGTGTGTGTTTGTGGGTTTTCTCCTCCCCCCATACCCTTACTTGCAAACTCATTACAAGCACATAAGACCTGCATAGATTTTATGGTGTTTTGGGAACTGACTGGCTAATCAGATTTATCACACACTTAAGCTTAATTGATTGACTTTATGGATCTAAATGAATAATTAAGCACTAACAAGCCCGGCTTGTGTTTCATGGCTCTGATATAATGGTAATAACCCATAGACGGGAAATGGTAGTGGTGGTGTCAGTCAAAGAATGCTCCTGGACCTGACAGCTTGCTTTGTAATTTATGATAAACATAGCCAGAAAAATCATGAATACCATTTTACTGCTACTGCTGTGTCCTCTCTACTAGATGACATAGTCTCAGTTGTTCTACTCGAGACGGGTGTCTCGATCAAGGTTGCACA
This sequence comes from Jordanella pulchra, assembly GCA_034780135.1. NCBI lineage: Eukaryota > Metazoa > Chordata > Actinopteri > Cyprinodontiformes > Cyprinodontidae > Jordanella > Jordanella pulchra. The sequence goes on along the minus strand of JAUZNJ010074050.1, from coordinate 9,936 downwards.
AACAAAGGCAACGCATCCTGACCTTCAGCTGGTCTTCATCAGATCGATACTATCATCAGCACAGACAAGCACTGGCAGATTAACCCAGCCTGTTCCAACCATCCCCCAATGCATACATGCACGCACAGACACACACTCTCACATATACACTTTATTCAGTTAGGATCCTGGGAGTATTGATTGCTTTCTGCTTGATTGACACACTGGACCACAGCGTGGACTTGCTTGTTGACTTTATTTTTAACCGACTGCTTGGAGGATTGACATCAGTGAACCGCAGCTGGTTGAATCCCATAAACGCAGTTGAGGCCCAGTTGTTTGATTAAGATGTGAGATAAAGTGAAGCTTCTACATTGCCTCAATAATGGTATTCATTTTTTCTCAGAGGCTTAATGTTTTTTGGATAACTGTGTTAATCGAATGCCTAACTGAATCTAATGGCATCAAATTTCAGTTTACAGATAAGTGTCCTTCAATATTCCATCCACTTTGTACAAGGCATTAGAACCCAGTAAAATGGATCAACAGCATGAAACTGCCAATGAAATGCTTGAAAGGTGGTACAGTTATCATGAATTTTTAAAGGGTCATCTTCACCTTTCCAAAGATTGTTTTCTATTGAGTTGAGTGTGTTGATAATGGATCAGATAAGTTTCCTTTTTAAAAAAGTTTCGTAGCTGATGTAAAACAAGCTTAAGCTTGGAGTCAGATAGTTCCAGCATTTTCCAATTTACAATAGCATGAGCCTCAATGGTTCCCAGGGTTTTCTTGAATACAATAATGGCCAATTGGGTCTGACAGGCAAGACTGAAAGGGTCAAAGCTTATTGGCCACTGTCAAAGAGAACCACTTTGTCTGATGCCCTAGGTTGGTCCAAATCATTAGGGAGCATGTGACTCTCAAGTGATTGTAGTCTTAAACAAATCACAAGTAAGTTCAAGACCTAATTTTAAACAAAAAACAACAATTAATTAACAAGTCATAATGAGCTATCTCTGAATTCTCTCTCAGATATGATACATGCATCTCTCATCCTCCTCCACCATTCCCTGCAAGATGTTGTCCTAGTATCAGTGTTGGTTTCTTCGTATTGAGCTGGATCCTGCTAAGGATCTGTGTGTTGTCTACTTGGACGGTCTGTAACTAAACTGAATTCCCCTTTGGGGATCAATAAAGTATAATTATATTGAATTGAAGATTTAAGTTTTGAGGAAGCTAATGAAGTGGATCAATATTTTCAATTTTTTTTGTGTTGTAGATTTTGGACTTTAATAAGAAATCAAGTCATTTAAAGTCAAAATAGTCAAATCCAAGTCAAGTTAGGGGACATTAGTGTTCAAATTTAACTCGACTTCCAAGTATTTTTTTTATTATGACCAAGTTGAGCCTCAACTCACTAGTGTAAAGTACTGGTACTTTACACAGGGCTGATGGGGTAATGAAGGAATTTTGCCTCTAAATTAACATCAACAGCTAAAACATGGCCATAATTTGCACATTACAACTAGTCATGTAACGGATAGAACCAACTAATGGTGGGTTTCCAAAATTATTTTGAAATCTGAACAACATGTTAAAGTTACCGAAACAAGAAATTGAAAAGTTAAGCATTTGTCCTTTCAGCTGCTCATTACTCCAAGGGTCTCCACAGCAAGTCATTGCCTCTTGAGTTTTTAAAAATGAAGAACCTTTTGCTGCATCAGGAATTTAAAATTAGTTTCCTTGTGTCAGTGATGCAGACTGAACCTATTAGGTCACAGACAAACCATCTTAAAAGTCAACTGACCAAATAAAAATCAGACTTTTTTCAATGACTCTTTGGTTTCACTGAAACATGAAAAATGTCAGAGCATTTGGGCTATGTTTATATTTTACCCTGTGTCGATTAGAAAATATCTGCAGTTAAAAATAAACTTGTATTACACATTCTTGTTCTCCAAACTTTTTGACACTATATACTGTTTGGGCATGCCACCCCGAGAACACGATTGCAATAAATCAGAAGTTACTGTGACATTCACGGCCTTGATGAGTGCATGTAAAACCTCTGCACATCCACATTTCCATACATACACATACCCATAAACATGTGCTTCTGGTTCTCTGCTAGATACTTATGCAAAAGCATTTACCAAGGCAGCGAGCAAAACAAACAAATTGATACCTATACATCTGCGGGTGGCCTATGCGATGTAAATGTTGTATGGCATGTCTGCAGGCAAGGGCTGATATTTAGAAGTCCATTAACACCGAGTGGTGATGGGGTAATTCGCTGCGTGTGGCCGGAGGGACTCAGTGGCATACAGAGGATGTAAAACAGAGATGGATAATATGGAGGGAAGAGAAAAATATAAAAAGAGGGGGAAAAGCAGCAGCCGAAATAAAGGTGATGGGATATAGATAGGTGGTGGTGTAAGAGGATTTGTGGGGGTGCTTTGGATTTTTGTTGTGTATGAGGAGCTGGTTAGGGGAGGGGGGGTTATTGTGAGCATTACTGCCTACTATCATCCGCCTGAGTCTGGGCGTCAGTTTGATTAATGCTGCTTTCCTCCTAGTGACCTCCAAGGTCAGTGGAATAGTGGGTGCTCAGCCTCTCCCATTCACTGGCTCTCTAAGGGGAGGGGGGACAGCTGTATAATTCGTGCTCTCTGAGTTGTCTTTTTTTTTTTTTTTTTTACAGTTTGCACTTCTGTCTGTGTTAATGTAACGTCTTTTACTAATTCATCCCTGGCTGCTGTCTGTTACTTTGTGTTCTACCCTTCATCCGTCCTTCCTCAACGCATAGTCCTCCCCTATCTCATTCCCTTATTTCTTGTTGCCTGACTCTTTTGCTCTTGCCACCAGCTCTCTGCATTCTAACATGCAATCAATAAAACAATGTGGAATTGGGTTGTTTTCTTGCTGCTGTCTCTGAATCAGGGGCTCTTTATCTGGGATATTTGCTGGCCATCTTTGTACGGCCGTGATTTTTGTATGTCTCTGTTGTTAATTGTCTTTACACAAACCAAATAATAAATATCCTTTATCAAACTCCATCTGAAACACAGACTATTGAAGCAATTCTAGGGACCAAACACACATAAGCAGATTTGGATGTGAGAAAACCTAACTTTATTTCAATATAGTCGAGGATAAATGCAGGTAAAACTGTAAAAATAGGAACACCAAGGTGAGATATCTTAACATAATTATAACTGATTAAATACTATTAAAGGGGAACAGATGTGGTTGAAATCATATTTTCTTTTTTTAAGGATCCTGTCTTCTCCAAAAAAGCAGGCAGCCATGGTTACATTGCATCAAGTGAACCTCACAAGCAAGAACATTGCTAAGAAAAATATACCCAAACAAACACTTGGGCTATGTTCACATTGCAGGTCTTAATGCTTAATTCCACTCTTTTTTTTAAAGAAGGGGGCGCCGTGGGAAGATGGAGAAAAAGGAGATATACATGAAATTATTTTATTGAATAAAAATAATTAGAATATTCCTGGTTGGGTTTAACTGTATTATGAAAATCCTTCACATAAAGCTTACAAATAATATTTTTAAATAACGCATCTCTTTCTAATTGGTTGGCATAGCCATGACCATCAGCCTGACTATCCTTGCGCTGATATTAGCTTCTTGAAAATTATAGTGCTAAACAGATAGCAGGCAAACAGGTTAACACAGACAAGTTTTTGAAAAGAAAAGGACCTGGCGAAGACCCCACCAATCCACAAACATCCGATCAAACACAGAGGGGCTGCAACTGGCCAAAAAAGTTGAGGAAGTTTGGAAAGGACTATATTAAGTATGGATTTATGGTCATGCAAAAAATGGACAGAAGTGCCCTAAATGTGTGCTATGCCTCGAAATTCTTTCAAACAAGTGCTCAAAACCGTCCAAACTTGAACGGCATCTACAAGAGAAACATCCAGCGGAGGCTGAAAAGTCAATGGAATGTTTCGAATGCAAGGAGGAACAAATAACGAAGCAGATGACAACATTTGTGCAGCAAGCTAACGTTCCCGAGAGCGTCCTATGCGGCATCCTACCACATAGCTCTGGCAAAGAAGCGCCATGCCGACGGAGGTTTCTTACTTCCAGCAAAGACATGGTTCGGGAAATGCTTGATGAGGACAAAAGAAAATGGAACGGCAAAGAAAAGGGATGGTAAACCACTTTTGGACAACACGGTGTGTAGGCGAATAAGTGACCTGGTAGGGGACATTTCTAAGCAACTTTTGGACCAGGTACGAGCATGTGACTATTTCGCATTGCAACTGGACGAAAGCACTGATGTGACTAATGCCGCACAACTGATTGTCTCTGTTAGGTACCTTCAAGGAGAAAAGTTTGTAGACGAAATACTGTTCTGCAAAGTGCTTGAACATAGGGCCACGGGGAGGGTGATTTTTTGTGTCTTGGAGGATTATATGAGGAAAAATAGACTTGATTGGTGCCATTGTGTTTGAGTATGTTCGGATGGGGCGGCAGCTATGACAGGGAGACACAGTGGACTGACTGCGCTACTAAAACAGAAAGCCCCACACGTCATTTTCCCACATTGCATGTTCCATTGCGAAGCCCTTGTGGCTAAAAGCATCGATGATGAGCTTAACCAAGTACTGCAGGAGACCGTGCAGGTGGTTAACTTTATTATAAGACATGCGTGTTGCTATGACAGACATCAAGCCCAGACTTGACAAACTGTTGAAGTAGCCATCAGATCCACTGCTCCCATTAGCATGGTATGTCTCTGCCTCTCTCATGTAGCCTACATTTGTTGTTAGGCCTGCATTATATAAAATGCTTGCATGTTTAATTTGGGACAAACTTTTATGTTGTTCACAAATCTTTCTGTTTTTGCAAGATATAAAGAGGTTCATCGTTTAAAAAAAAGGTTCTCTCATTTTTTAATTCTGTCACTGTTGCTTTTTCGTTGCTTTTTTCTTTGCTTTCTTTTCCTTTGCTTCTTTGTAATAAGACGAAGCCTAGTGACCGTTTTTGAATATTAATGATGTTCAGGTCAGATGAATCCAACCTGGCCGTTCAGACAAACATAGCATTTGGAAAAATTGAATGTGTGTTGTTTAGACTGTCATGAAAAGATCAGATACAGGTTGCATCTAGGCGAAAACGAAATCTGATTTGGGTACCTTCAGGCTGCAGTGTGAGCACAGCCTTAAATAACTTCAAAGGCAGTGGTTCAGTTGCAGTAAAAAATCTCTAGGACATCTAAAAGCCTCCTGCTAGAGCCAAACTCTCTATATATTTGAATACGGTGAAGATATTTGAATACTGTTGAAATAATCCCAATGGTTCTGAAGCTGTTTTTATTTTGCCGGGAATCTATTGAAAACAGAATATGTATTAATATCCATACAGGAGAGAACTACAGAGAGTATAAAAGATAACTACTGACTCTTCTAGAAACTACAAGCGTTTGTTAGAAAATAAAAAGAATGCTTTTATTCTAAAGATTGGAAACAAGCCAGAAGCAAATCTAAAATGACTGAAGTCACATATTGCATTTCTGTCATTACAAAAACTTTGTATACAAGTTCTTGTTCCAGTGCCAAGGCAGATAAGCAAAGCTGCGTTGCACCAAGAGCCACTTGGCATTGTGCACTTCCTCTGATTGAGAGGCTCTTGGCAAGTCCTTATGTTGCGGGTTAGTATTTCCCAGCTTGAACTGACAAGAGGAGAATTGCTATTCATTTTATAACATATGTATATGTGCTTAAAAAGGCATCTGTGTTGACATAAGTAATTAACTTTATAACGGCAACCTCTGAAAAACATACCGAGGTTCGCATCTGTTTCACTCAGATTCCACAAAATTTGCTCAGATCACTAATTTTCACACAGAGAGGAAGTGAGGAGCACCACTGGCACCATGACACCCACCCTTCCTTACCAGACCCACACCAGCTTCTTCTTCTTCATCTTTCTCTTCCTCCTGATCAACCCAGAATTTACCTAAGAAGATAACAGATATTGTTCCCTAAAAAGCAACATGATGCTGAAGGATACTCTTTCATGTTATAAACCTCTGTGAATACAACACTCACACTGAACCCCCGGATTTTCTTTCACATCGCCAGAGCCCGTAGCAACTCACCCACACTTACAAAGGTTGCGTAATTTCGAGATAAAGACTATTTTTAACCTGGCCGCCTGCACAGCTCCATGAAAAGTGACTCCAGATTGGATTTGCATGGCTCTTTTTGTATCTACATGCGTGCACAGCGTGGTGACTGCCTGTTGCTATTGTCTGGTGAAAATTGGAACTTGATGTCATCTGGCTGGATCCCAGTTCTTCCTGCTATGACATGTTGCAATTTCCTATCATCTACCTAGCTCCCAACTTAAATAGAGTTGCTGCTGAAAACTGAATTTGTACATATTCCTTAAGCATAGTTTTCAAGTAGGTGATTTTTTTCACCCTCTGCTACTTCTGGTTTCTGATAGACATAAAAAGCTGTAGCCCACATTTTGTAATCTTTTAAAACGGATCTAGAAGCTGTCTAATTTAAAAAATAAGACTTTAACATAGTCCTGCTTTTATTAAACATTAACTCTGACAATTAGACATGATTGTTATCAAACTGAAACGGTACCATGACTTTTAAATGGGATGAAAGTAGTTAGACTGAAATCCTGACAACTATTTTGGCTATCTGTAATTCTACACTTTAACTTACTGGGTATGTTGTGTGATTTCAGCAGTGAGATGTTTCTGACCATCATTATCTGCTGAATGTCAAATGAGGATGCATTTTTTACCTTAAAGATCCATTTGGAGCATTCCTCACTTTGTTGATATCACAATAAACAACTTTTAATGAGTTTAAGAAACAACAAATATGTGCAGAGGAATTAATCTATTGGGACTTTTCTTGGATCTACAAAATCTTAAAATGATATAAATGACCTCTTGTATCATTGGATAAATGATCATTTAAAGTTTGCAAAGAAAGTGGCCTTTTGTAATTCGCATTCTTCTGGCTTATTTCTTAATAGTTATTTGGTTTAATTGCAATCAGAAGAAGTTCTTCGGTACAGATATCCAAGGATTTGGAGTCTAACTCAAGATGACAGCATTGAGGAATGAGAAAAATTAGGTTAAGTCAGGTTTTTTTTTCAGAAAAGAAAGATTTTGAGGATTGAACACAATGACAGTGTAAACATTGGAGGAGTAAGAGTCAGAAAATTGTGCTAATCCCTGACCAATGACTGGTTCCCATGAGGACAAATTTTCTTCTTTTGGTGTGAGTTGAGTTTAGGTTAGGTTTAAGCTGGTATGTGAAGAAGGAGCAACATAAACCTCTTCAACTTCACATTGAAATCAACAGCCCCAATTTAGCTTAGTGTTGCAGACAGGCAGTTATCCAAGAAACAGTAAGCTGACACCAGGTTTCTGGGGGGCTCCACACTAGGAAACCAACCAAACTGTGTCAAATGTTACCATTTCTTGGTGTTCTTCCAGGAACCCTGAGAATAAGCACATATCTGTTTCCATTTCCAACTGTTCTCGTTGGTCATTTGTTTAATTCATGCCTGACCAAGATGGCGTTTGTAAGAGTGTTAAAAAAAGCCAGAAGTATAATCACCGCATGGTGAGTTAGTCAAGCTGTGCACCATCAATTTGTCTCAGATTTTTGTGCCCTCCATCCCCCACCTCCTTTCCCCCCCTATTTTCTCTGTCTTTCCATGTTCCCTTTTTCCAGACAGTGCCCCAGCTTCTGCAACACACACATACGCATGCACACTCCTGAGAATCATGAATCTTTCATGCAAGCGGGCTGTATAATCCCTGAGGCGTGCTCTTTGAGACCCACACACACCCGCCTCCATCACCTTGAGAGAGAGAGGGAGAGCCATCAGTGGAAGAGAGCGAAAAAGGGAGACGGGAGGAGTAGAGCGAGAAGGCGAGTGACATATAGAGATGGAAAGATAGAGGAGGGAGACGAGCATTGTGATGGAGGGAGGAGGTTGAGGAGGATGAAGGGGAGGGGGTAGAAGCGCAGGGGGCTGGAACAGCTCAAGACAAATTGAAGGTGTTAAGTAGAACCTGGCTGGAATTACTTTCCTCCTCGTGACCACTGATGAAAGGATAAAAGAGGCAGAAGAGATAACAATAGAGAAGTCTGTTCTTTCACTTTGTGGCTGCTGAAGGCAGAGGTGGAAAGCCTTGTTAGTGGGCTTTGTTTGATGGAAGCATGCTTTATATTCAGAAACAAACACAGCATATTAAGTAGAAACATGAAGATAGATACATATAATGAGACGCAATGTCAATTTTCCCAACATTTTAAAAAAGCTTTGCAATAAAAAAGAAATATAGGGAAATTAATATACCTCTAACTTTTGTCTTAAAAGTAATTTTTAACCTTAAATGCTCAAAAAGCACCAGACACACTAGAAAAAGGATGATATAGGACAGAACATGAACACTTTTTTCTTTAAAGACCTAAATAATGCAAATGTGTCGAAGTTTTGCCACAAAAAAGACAAACAGTTGATAAACCTAAAGGGTCGCTGGCTTTAGGTCAAGAAGTTCTTTCACTTTCACTGACTTGTGCTTCGAACCATGACCTAAACCCCTTCAAACTTCAAACTCCTTCAGTTGTAATATTTATTCTTTATGTGTCTCATCTTGAAGATCATTTCTATACCAAGGCAAATCCGTTCCTCCAAGTCTGCTTGTTGGCCTTATCAAGGGCAGAGCGGAAGTAAATTTAATAATCTGTTCCTGACTGCCAGTGTCAGTGATGACTCCCCTTAGACATACTTGTCTAGCCCAGATTTTGTATCTGCAGTGAGCTGAGAGTGACTGTGAAACTCCCATTCACCAGAAAGTGCCAAATGCTCAGCAGATAACAGAAATTTGTAGTCAATTCACGAGCAGAAGAGGATAAAAAACAGTAAGCTTTATATAAAGACGTGCAGGGAGGTTTGCTATTTTATTCATTTTGATAGTTTATCTCTCAAGGACATAAAATATTATTGCCACCCTGGTGATAAATCCAGCAATCCATTTTCTTTACCCACCTAATCCTTGAGGTATCTCTGTGAAGCTGGTACCCTTCTCAAGTGGTAAATGGGCAAGAAGCGAAGTACATACTGGGCAGTCACCATATTGAGACCCTTCCTCTCACACAGGCAGCCTAAAATAGTGATTCTCTTACATTCAATCTGGGAAAAAGACTCCAGGTAACGAAGTTAAGCTGTACAATCTCTACAATCTAACTGCTCTTTGAAACAAGAGTAACTAAAGTGATTGAGAGACAATTTACACCAACCTGAGGATGATTGTGATAAAAGCTATAGGTGCATGGTTATCCTTTCAACAGCTCTGGTTTGGTTTTAGCAGCATAAGAGCAAAGTTGCTCCAGGTTAGGAAAAGATCCATGTAAGCAAAAGCAACAAAACCTGCTTACAAGTAACAAGGATACAGTCTTCAGCAAACTCTTTTATTTACTTTATTGTTTGTATTATTAAAGTTATTCCTTTATCTCTGCACATTACAATCACTAAATAAATCACAGAAATGAAAGCAGTGGACCTTAGGCATGGTATCTTATACTTGGTCAGAAATCGGATGCCTTTAATGTGTTTTTACCTCCTGTGGTTCCATAAAGCCAGCTTAATTTGGTAAAGCTCACATCTGTAGTGGATTGGTGATTTATGGGATTTAGGGAAAAGAAAAAAGATTTCTATTGGTGACTAAGGGTCAGAATAAAATTGTGAATGAAGCTAATGCCTGCATAAATTAAATGGTGACAGTTAGAGAAAATGAAATTGTCAATTTACAATTGAGTAACATGATGCTTGTTTTTGTTTTTACTCAACAGCATATTTTTGTAAAGTCCCTGGGAGGCTTTACCATGCTACTCAAACCTGGACACTTAGATCATAGTTGCAACCAAGAGAAAAACAAGAAGG
>JAUZNJ010074039.1:0-25183 GCA_034780135.1 Jordanella pulchra | reverse complement strand
CCCCCCCCCCCCCCCCCCCCCCCCCCCCAACATTTCCTTCCCATCTGTTTGATAGATTTCACACATCTGTTGTGATTACACTTGTTTCAACTCATCAGATCTGATCTTGTGGGTCTCTTTGTGAGGTTTTGTGTCTAAAAATAGAGTAAAATTGCTATGACAAAGCAACTACAGGGATTGTGTTGCCAGAGAGTGGAGAATCTACCTGAATAGTTCTTTCTGCTATAGCAAGAGTATCCTTTCAAAAGGAGCATCCTGCTCTGTCGTGTAGAGGAGGAGTAGGTGTTAGAGGGATCACCTTTTTTTCTTTAGGACAGCAGTGGAGCCACTGGATCTGTATTTTGGGGTTTTATACAAACCAGACTGATGAATACAGCCACTTTTTAGGTCTTGCACCTGTGTTAATACCATGATTGGAAAATCTTAAAAATTGATATTTTCTCACATGCTGATTCGAATTCTCGCAAATTATAAAAGAAAAAGAAAACTCCCAAAGATATTATTTAGCTTCACTCAAGTTAAGACTAAAAAGATGCTTCCTGTTCTTTTTTTAATTCTTTTTTTTTATACAGACTGTTCTCAAACCAAATCTTAAAGTATTGATATTTAAGTCCAATAGAGTTGAGAAACATGTTGGGTTTTGAATGGCAGCTATGACACCAATTGTTGTTTCTTCTTTTTTTCTTGCAACTTTTCCCATTACTTGGTGTCGCAGCGTGCCTGGACTGAAACAAATGACACAAATACAGAATTATCATTCTGATACTGAAATTATGACCTAAATATGTTGCACAAATAATGAAGAAAGAATAAGATCTAACCTCCTTTCTTAAAGGTACCTCCACTAATCTAATTTCTTGTCATTCACAAGTACTACAGCTCCTCCCAGCGACATTCAGGTGGTGTGCACACTCCCAACGCTTCATCACAAAAAAAAAAAAATTTGTTGTTCCCCACCATCTCATGCTCTCTTCTTCCTTTACTATCATCCCAGAATTTTTTTTATTTTTTTCTTTTTTTTTTTCTTTTGCTGTTTTCTGTTTTCCTTCAGCTCATGACGCTCACCTCTGGAAAAAAAAATGGCTGTTGATAGTTAGATCGTTTAAAAAAATGGAAAAAAAGAAAAAAAATGAAAAAAAATGCTGTAATTTTCAATGGTTGTACATTAATACAGAAATAAAGTTACTGAGAGTTTTTAAAACCGACTTAATTCTCTTATGTGTTTATTACACATTCACATGTAATTTCAGTTCCTCTCTTCACAAAAAAACCTCTAATATAATCATACTGGTACCCTGTTATGAGATCAGTCTTCTGTTGGCTCATTTAGTTAAATACTATTATGTTCCAAGAAGTATTTACACTGGTTTTCAACTCCGATTTACTAAATGTGTGTGAATGATTACACCCTCAAGTTGTTGCTTTAAAGCAGGACTGAGAAACCCCTCCATTATAAACAGCTCCATATGACTAGAGGATGATTTAAATTATAGTGGAACAATAATTTCAGGATAAGCATGATTTATTGTCTTGCTTATAGTTAGATATGTTTATATCATTAGATTGGAAATATATTTTTCTACAAAAAAAGACCCTCCGTTTTTAGAAAAATTGCACATGCTCATTTAAAACCGTCTGTGGAAAATCTGATTATATTGTACATCCCTTTATTCGCTCAGTGCGTAAATAAATCGATGAAAGGGAAATATTTCATTTACATGTCCTGTACAGGAAAATTTCACCTGTTTAATTACTCTATGTTTCCTTTAGGCGGTTGATGAGACAATCCTTGTTGATGATTGTATTTTAGTTAGCTTCATGTTTAAATAGCCTATAAGTTGTCAGATAAATTTACTCATCCCATAAAAGTGGACAGATTCCTATTTTTTTTTAAATGTGTTCGAATGGGATGCAAATAAAAAAAAGAAATCACTGCAGATGAGATAGCAAAGGAAAAGTGTGCAAATAGATTAATAAACAACTCGGGGAAATGAAGAGCATTGGTGAAGTAACACCTAAAGACCAGGTTCAATCTTTTAGACCTATGGCTTCAAGTTTTATTCATTAATGGAGTTTTCCACTGTTACATCTAGACTTTAATCACCCAATAGAACTAAAGAGCGAGTTTATTGCTTAGACTGACTAATTACTAACTTTCTACAGAACTTGTATTCACTGATACTTATCTAGTTTTCCTTTGATTTCGTTGAACTGAACTTGCTTCCAGCTGATGAGAGAAGGTGATGAGTAAAAATGTCATAATATTAAATCAGAAAGAAGGGAAGAACATAGAAAGCCTGCTTAAGACTTGAACACACTACTATTAAAGTGTGATAAAAAGGCATGCAGCAACAAGGCAATCTTTAGTTGCTCCCTGAATTTCTCCAAAGCTCCAAGTAGACTCTTTTATTAGTGGTCCCGGCTGCAAACGTGTCCTGAATTCAAATGAGAGGTGCTTTTAACAAATATTGTATGATAAGTAATAATAAAACCAACAACCTTTAAAATAGTTTTAATAAAAAAATCACTGAGAAATTTAAAATAACAATGTTTTTATCTATGTAAAGTATAACATGCTTTGGATTTGTGCGATTTAATTCTTAACAGTAGGTTTGCACATTTTCTGCAGCGCAACAGAAAACTTTTATCTTTTCTGTGAAGAATTCCCAGAGTTAAACAAACCTTTCTATAAAGAAACACTACCAGCTGCTCTAACTCCCACAAGTCAGTTCACGAATATATATATATATGTATGTATGTATGTATGTATGTATGTATGTATGTATGTATATATGTATGTATGTATATATGTATGTATGTATGTATGTGTATATATATGTATGTATGTATATATGTATGTATGTATGTATGTGTATATATATATATATATGTATATATATGTATGTATGTATGTATGTGTATATATATATATATGTATATATATATGTGTATGTATGTATGTGTTTTTGCTCTCAAGGAATTGTTTCTTAAGGTTTTTGTTTGCAATTATTCTTTGTAAACCTTACAGTTCAACCATCTAAAGTGAATTACATTGCATTCTTACCAGTCATAATTAACTCAACTATTCAAAGTAAGAGCGACAGAGAACGTGTCCTACAAGCAAGAAGTATGTGTGATCTGCATAAAAAAAGGAGACAGCTGCTCGCCTGTACTCGTCCATCTCACTAATATTTAGTAAGCTCACCTGGAACTGGAAATGTGACTAAAAAGGCTGCTTTAGGACTTTATCATGCCACAATGAAAATTGACAGGGAGAGCAAGTTAAAAACTCTCTAAAGATCACTCCTGAAAAACTGCAGCAAAAGGTCTCATCCTTACTTATCAAGATATTCGTAATAGCTGTTTTAAAAAAGTGCATTTTCATGCCTTCAATCACAAATAAAACAGTGTTTGCTTTTTCCCTCAGGAACTAGAAACCATGTGTTTTAACAATACTGAGACTATACTACAACAGGTGTACCAGGTGGGTTTGTTATGAGAAACCAACTGAATTTTCCCATTAAGTATGGTGGAGGCTCTGTGATGCTGCGGGCCTGTTTCTCACCTAAAAGCCATGCAAACCTTTTAAGACTGCGTGACATCAGAAGCAGGACAGATTTCAATAACAATCTAGACATGTCTAAGTCATTTACAAGTCAGTGTAGCTAATTGGAACAAACGGTTTCATCCTTGACCTCTTTGAATGTGTGTGGCCCACAAGCACCATGGCTCAGGTGTCCTTCGTCCACTTCTTCATACTGGTTAGTCTTTTCTACAAGGTTCTGACTCAGGATCCAGGGGTTTTAGACCGAGCAGATGCAGATCCTCGGTTTTCCTGTATTTCTGACCTGGTGGAAAACAACCAGAGCCCTCACAGGTTCTGTCCGTACTGTGAGGTAAAGTACTCTAGATTTACCCACAGTGGATCCCTGAGTGGATCTCTTCCCTGTTGCTCTGTTTCTCACCCTGTGCCTGTATTCCTCCCAGCTGTTCCAGCCCGACTATACAAAGCACTGTAAACTGTGCGAAGCCTGCATCAAAGACTACGACCATCACTGCCTTTTTCTCAACCGCTGCATCGGCCGGGGGAACCACAGACTCTTCCTCGTCTTCATCCTCTCCTTGGTGACTGCCCACCTTCTCTTCATTGCTTCGGGGATTAGTTACCTGTACGGCAGAGCGCCAGAGGCCAGTCTCAGCTTCTCAATGTGGCTCACGCTGTTAGGAGAGGAGTTCTGGGTTGTAGCATTGATGGTTATGAATGCACTGACTCTCCTGTGGGAGGCATGGCTTCTGACCGAGCAGTTTGAAGCCATTTCTGCCAGAACGACCACCTACTTTATTCTCGGTGAGGATGGCGCAAAGCAGAGGTCACTGGGGCAACGCTTGGCAGTCGTAGCAGCCTTTTTACTCGAGGGACGCAGATCTGTGGGCATCAGACAAAATAAAGAAGACAAAAATGCCATAGACATTTAAAAGTGCCAGTTGGACTCGTACAAAGTTGTCCTGTTGACCTCAGCACTGTTGCTCATGCACAGATTTAAAGCCTCAGATTGGTCAAATGTGATGATCATGTTTTCCATTGCTATTTATAGTTTTAATGTAGAATTCTCTTATAGCAGCTGTGACTGACCTAAGAAACTTAAAGTACTTAGGAACGCTGATGGGATGAATTGCCAAATGCAACTCACGAAACAGAAATCAGTCAAACTGATTCCAAAACATAATCCCACTCATAGGACTCAAGAAATAAAAATAAAACAAATGGATTTAGAAAGAGGAGTGTCAAGGAACAACAGAGTTAGACAGAAAACCCAGTCGGATTAAATCTACAAGAAATATTAGAACTAAGGGTGGAAATCTAAACCATATATATATGTTTTGATAACAGACGTCCTAAACGCAATGAAAGAGTCTCGATGCATAAGGGAAGAGATTCTCTGTTCATTCTTCCATCTGCTGAATATCTGCCGTTTCCAGTCAGTTTTCATAATTTGTTCATTCTTCCCTTTCAATGTTCATTTTAGTTATGACTTTCGTATTTTTTTCTCCTTTGTTTTCCTTCCTTCCTTCCTTCCTTCCTTCCTTCCTTCCTTCCTTCCTTCCTTCCTTCCGTCCTTCCTTCCTTCCTTCCTTCCTTCCTTCCTTCCTTCCTTCCTTCCTTCCTTCCTTCCTTCCTTCCTTCCTTCCTTCCAGACTACTGTAGAATCCTTTGCTATGCAATCAAGTAAAGTTGAGTTTTTTTTCTTTAGACTAACCAGGAGCTCTGGAAATGTGAAGTGTAATATTCATGAAAACGTAGGAGCCCTGAATATAGACTTAGCTCTTGAGTAAGTTTAACAGCTGATATGCAGACTGGTTTACTGAATAACTCTGACTAAACATTTTAGTGGCCTTCTTTACTGCTGCTTTTATGTCCTTCATTTAGTTCTCTTATGTGTTAATCATTATAATTTAAAGGAAGTTGTCCAATAAGCCAAACTCTCAGTCAACCGTAGACCAGGTTAGTGATAAGTGTAGTGTAGTTAACCAACAGATGGATGGAGAGACTTTGTTTCTAATTTTATCCCTAAAATCATTCCTACTATCACATTTCCTTTGCTCCTGCTAATGAGACATGCTCTTTAATGCCTTTTATTAAACACGTTCATTTCCTACATGTCCCACAGGATCATGTTTCCAGGTAATAGATAACGGTCCCCACACCCCTCGGAGGCTGTTGTGTCTGGACTGTGAGACTAGCTTATCATGTAATGGGATTTAGGTTCTGCTCTATTGCCTCTCATCCATATGAATTGATGGCACTGAGCATATTTAATAATGTGAAACAGAGTGCTTTTTAAAATATTCCTCTACCACTGAGTAGAAGAGTTCGCCACAGTTTTTACAACCCTTGAATTTTCTTTACATTTTCTCAAATTTCAGTCACAAACCTGAATTTATCTTATATGGACTTTGTGCAAGATTAATACAAACTTTGGGAAGTTTTTGGTTTATTTTAGTGTTTTTTCCTTCAGTTTTTTAAGTGTACATTTTGTTGGATAACTTTTCAACTGAAATTATAAAATGAAAGTCTTTCATCACATCCCCAGCTTTAGATCTGGTGTTTTTGAACAGGAACCTTTTATGAGCCACATATCTTCCATTGTATTTAGTACTAGTCTCTGATTGGCACTTCTAATACATGGGGATACTCGGGATCTTAGCTGTTTGTGAACAGTTAACCTTGTCTTAAGTCCTCAAGACTTTCCAACAGGGTTCTTCCCATCAGTTCTGAGCAGCTCTCCGTTCTCTGATGAGAATCACCATCCTGCTTTGCATAACTCTGCTTCATACCTCCCAGTCCTGCACTGAGCCGCTGTCCTGTTTGCTCCTTTCCTTGGTCTTCCTGAGGTTAACCTCTCAGACCTTCACAGCTGTATTTCTACAACAATTAAATTACACACTGAGTGACTGATTTGTTTACCTCTAAAGGCAGCAGCAAGTTTTATTTACGGGTATCGGAGTAAAGTACAGAAATCTGCCATAACTTATGATTCTTATGTAAAACTGTAATGATGTAAACCGTTTTTAAAAAATGGGTAATTTTACTAACCACTTCACAGTTTTACACTATATTATGTAAAATATCAAATGTTTTACATGTCATTGCTGTATGCGTTTCGCCCATTTTAAAATCCACATGTCGTTTGTGCCTGCTGTGTTTTTTTTTTTTTTTTTCTAAATACTTGTTTTGATTTTTGTTTTTTTTTTAAAAAAGTTGTTGTGTTCAGTGATGCTTATGTGTGCAACTATGTTTATTAAAATATTGTTTTTTCCTTTTGGAATTTAAATTCTCCTTCATGAATATTCAAGAGAAAAACAGACCTGGTGAGACTTTTGATTTGTGGCTGCCTTCTAAAATTTATAGATAAAGGATCATGAGCCAGAGGTGTCAGGTTTTAGCTCAGTAAGGGCAGCAGAAATGTACAGTAATAACATAAGTGAGAGAAACCCATAATATGATTTTCTTTCAAGTCATCAGTTTTCACTTCTCCATTAGGGCATCTTACTTCCTCTCTGGATGATTCAGCAGAGGAAGACAACAGGAGAGCATCCCATCCTGAGTTTTGTTTTTAGTGGGGTTGTTTCTTTTTTCTTATATAAAATGACCACCTATAATCAGAGCAGCTGTTTAGGACAATGTCTTAACATTAGGATTTGTCTGGAAGGCGCATCCAGAATGACATGGCAAGTAATACTCGCATGACAGGCTCTACTTCCTTCTACTAGTTTGTTAGCATCAGCATTCCTCAGCCACGTGTTATTTGTGTTAATTATAGCGACTATAGTGCTTCTTTCTCTGCTTGAACATCATTTGAATTGTTGCTTAGAGCTTGTTTATCTGGAAAAGTAATACGATTTGGGAATCGACATTATTTAGGCCCTGAAACTGTGGATTTGTGTGTCTGTGTCGTGGCTTCAGAAATGGCACCATGTGAACAGACGGGTTCTTTACCATGAAGTCATCCAGGACTCTTCCACTCAATAAAAATCCAACACAAGCAGGTAAGGCTCAGAGTTATCTTGTTTAGCTCTATATATATTTACATCAGGTAAGGTTATCTTTTTATTGGGGAGACTGTTATAAATTATAACTTTAAAAAAAGCTTTATTATTACTGATTTAAATCTATTCCTCTATAAAGCCATTTAATTTACGAGATCAGCCGCTAAGTGTTGAAGATAAAAGCTTCACTGTTTTAACTGCTTCTCTGTTCTGCATTTGTGTGTTCTCACTTGATGGAAAAAACGTTCATACATTTGAACACATCCAGTCCAACAGACAAGAAACAAGAACATCTCTCCCCTGAGTGTTGTGGATTCGACCACACAGACTACAGAGCCTCTGAGAAGTGTAGCAGTTTCTGTCAGACTGTAAACCTCAGCCTGAACGAGTCAGGATCCTGCCTTTTGTTGATGTACAAAGCATAACTATGACTGACTTTTAACTATCCCTGTTTTTAATGTGTAATATATGAACAAAAGTTTTATAGAAGTAAACTGGAAAAAATTGTTTCTAAAAACGAAAAGAAAAAAATCAGTTCTATTAACCAGAGTTGGGTAATGCAGAACCTTTCCTCTGGTACTACTGCTTGAAATGTCCGATTAAGTGCTCAGAATCAGGCTGATAACTTAATAACTCAATAGATTTAACCTGGCGTGTAGAAAAAAAGATAGAAAACATTTACATTTATATCGATTTTTTTTTTTTTTTTACCTGACGTCATATTAAAAAGATAGAACTACCTCATATTTTTGGAAGTAGGACGTATTTATGAAAGGAAAATATCTGCCATTATTACTTGAATTTTAACAATCTCAGCAGGCGCCTCAAAAAGCCTTCTGCAACCTCTGTAATGGTAGCACCAGCTGCCTTATTACCTAATAATATATATCCAACTTTACTCATTTTATAGCATTTTGTAGCTAACAATCAAAACTGCTTATTGTGTTGAGCTTCTGCTCCCACGTCTTTATTCCTGCAATCAGTATGTTGTTTTCTACACGAAAGAGATAGGGAATTGAAAACAAATGTGGTTAAAGAATATTAATTCAAAGCAACACCTAGAGCCTCACCGGTGTGTTATATGCACACACCAAAGCCCTGGAATGGTCATTTTTCACAACCAACAGATTTAGGAAAAATTAAAAAAGCGTATTAAATTTATCCAAACATGATGGATAGTAGTTTATCATTGCAACAACTAATGATCTCTTAGGGATAAACCATAAAAACCAACATTCTTAAGCATTTGAAAAACATGCTACTAGTATTTTCTATGATACAACCAAGGCTGGAGTCCAGTAATATATCCTGTCTTGGTGATTTTCAGAGCGCTAAGTCTGAATAGATTTAAAGACCATTTAAAAAGCGTCAGTTGACAAACCTAAAAGCCGAGGTAGATTATAAGAAGGAGAAAGATTCTGACTAATTGGATTCAGGAGGAGCTGAATTGCTTCGTTCATGTTGTGACACAGAGAACTGGATCAGTTGAGAGGGTCGTGAAGGTTTGGTTGTCTGGTCTACAGGTATTCTGTGGATATGGAGAAGTTATTTTCTAAAGTCTGTTAAAAAGCATGGTAATTTGGATGCTTTTTTTTGTGACATTCATAAGACAGTTATGGAGGGGAGGCTGTCTAGTTGAGATCTTTGGGTTTTATGTTTGCTTTTTGCAGATGAAGCTGTTCTGTTAGCCCATGACCTTCAGCACAGGAGTGATTCAAAGGCAAAGTGCAAAGTTACAGGGCCTGAATTTAAAGGGACAATTCTCTGGGACTTTACAACCCCAAATATTAGGATTTCATACAAACCAACATAAAGTAGTCATGATTATGAGGTAAAGGCACAATTTTCACTTTCAGAATACGGTGGATTTCTCTGTCTTCATCACACAGCAAAGGAGTTTGAGTACTTGGTGTCCTCAGAGCAGCTGACAAATTAGGGTGCAGTCTGCACGAATGCAGTCGCTGATCAGGTCTGATGTGTTGAAAAGAAGTCAGAGATGGAAATGTATGGGTAGGGTATGTGCTATTCGTTTTGATGCTAATTGTTGCTAACAAATACAGGCTAATGACTACATTTCTTAACCTTGTGCTTTCAAATCATAAATGGACTAAATTAATATAGAGCCTTTTTACCCATGCTGACCATTTGAACTGCTTTAAAAATGAGCCTCTTTCAACCAGTCACACTCTCAAATGCATAATTCATACACCTATAAGCACGACTGTATACAAGGTGGTTAAGTGCCTTGCTAAAGGGCACATTGACATGCGGAGGCTGGAATTAAAACTTTAGATTGTAAAATGATTACTCTTCTTAATGAGCCGTACAAAAGGAATACGTTCACGAGCAGATATTTAGAATAGAATAGAATAGAATAGAATAGAATCGAATAGAATAGAATAGAATAGAATTCAACTTTATTGTTATTGTAAGTGCAAGCAACGAAATGTAGTTTGCATCTATCCAGAAGTGCTATACGGGATATAAATGTTTATATACAGGTGTACAAGGATGGTTAAAGAATAAAATAAAATATTCTGTATATATAAAATATAAATATGGTACTATTTCTGCCATGAACAAACAAGATGTGAATTGCTTTGCCAAAATGTTTACTTTGTGAAACATCCTAGATGTTGGCTGGACTCAGCTTCAGGATATTTGCATACATCCTTTCTTCCCTGGAGACACTATGGGATACCTCTGAGTGAGCTGAAGAACATTTCCAGGAAGGTGAATGTTTAAGGGATTCCCTACTTGAACTCTTACTTGTGAATTTATTTCTGCAGAAGGTGCACTGCCTTCTAATTTGCACTAAGGTCTGTCTGTAGTTGTGTTTTTAGTATCTGACCAACATAATGCAAGCAGCTTTGTTTGGGAAAAAAAAAGCCATTTTAAATACTATTTAGCTATGGTTTGAGCTGTTGTAGGTGTCAACTTTAGCTTTTAGTAAGCCCTGGTTTACTTAATAATAATAATAAATGATAAATAATAATTTAGTAGTTTATTTATTGAAAAACCGCTTCTCACAGTGTAATAAGCTGCATAGAACAAGAACAGGAAAATGAAGTGGTCACTGTGGGCAATCTAAGACCATGTCTTCTGCCTCTGCAACATTTACTATTGAGAGCATGTCCATTAATACAGATATATTGATCTGAGGTTTTTTGCCTTTGGCGAACCTCAGACTAAATGCAATAGGCTCCTTAGGTGGTTTGGGCTGTGAAGAAGTAATATGAAGAAAAATAGGTGACAAGACATGGGTCACACAGATGGACATATTTCTGGAAGGTGAGGAGCTGATACACAAGTGTGCTGCAAAAGGCGGAGAAACAGATAGGGAGAGAAAGGAGGAGTGGGTTGGGCTTTAGGTATGAGAGAACAACAGCACACCAGGGCAGTATGACAGAGACCAGGAATGAAAGAAACAAGGAGAGAGGAGGAGGCAGAGGATAATGCATGCTTAAGTGTCTGTAAGTGTGTGTATGTTTGACTGTGTGCATGTATCAGTATTAAATCAAATTGAGATGCTCAGAGAGGATGAGGACTAACAGGGTGAGGCTGCTGCAAGAGGCGCTAAATGGGTTGGTGTATGAGGGTTAGTGTGTGAACAGAGGGATGCAGTCATGTCTCTGTGAGAGGGAGCAGCACAGCAACGGTAACCATGCTGAGCCCCAAGATAAAACAGACTCGCAGGGGTAAGCATAATCCCTCCTCCTTTTTTTCTTTATTTTCTCCTCTCTGTCACTCCTGTCTTCGTATGTCTTTCTCTCACCGTCTCTGCTAAGCTGCATCTCTTATGTCTTTCTAATGCAAACAGTTACATTAGTGCTTTCCTTGATAGATGCATCAGCGCCTTGCAACAGTCAAATCCACACATTGTGCCGGTTTGTATCATTGCTGTCTTTGTAAACTGTCATTTGCGAAATTTCATTTCATTTTAGGATCTAAAGTGCTTGATCCCTCAGTTTCCTCCAGTATTCAGGGAGAGTTAATATGATCTACTACAGGGGTGATGTAATCTGTCATGTCTCCCACAATTAATTTAATCAATGCCCGACAAATTAGATTCTGCTGGACATGGGTTGTAGTAAGCATGGCTGCTGGAGAGATTATTTAGCCTTCAACAATGCCCTGCACGCCTTGTGTTATTTTCAGGGTGTACCCTGGCTGGTTGGCTGCAGCTCTTGGCAGGTGATCAATTCTGGATCAGAACAACTCTTGACCATCTTCATCCTCTAAATCACAAAGGCTGACTAAATATAGCCTATTCAATGCTGAATAAAATCCATGTGTGTGAGCATCAGCAAAATAAAAGGCTGTATAAATGTGCATAGATGAATATAGAAGCTATAAATCAGAGGAACAGCTCCTGTCTCAGATGTTTTAATGAAGCAGAGTATAAATAGTTGCTGTGGTTTTCTTCACAGCAGGTGGTTCCTGGATCTCTCACATGCAGAGTGAGCTGGTTTGGTTTGGATTTGTTTCTGTTCTTACCCAGACATTACCATTAAAATGCTTGTCTTTTAAGATTTGAAACTAAAAATGAAGATCATTCAAGATTTCACATTCACTAAACGAAAACTGGCAACATAACTTTTCTTGACCAATCAGTAAGTGGAGCTAAAACTGACTTTTTTTTTGTTATATGTTGGTGGATTTAAAACTAACTTCAAACTGCCTCTAAATGTGTGGCAGTCAAATGCATCTTGAGTAGATATACAGTATATATGCAATAATATGCGTTTACCTTTGCTATTTATACAGTAAATGGAACATCAATCCCTATGTGTAAGAGTAATTGTTCTTAAAAAATGTTTAACTATTAAATTCAACAAATACAAAAATAAGGATTTAATGGTTTAATTGATTTTTGTTTGTTTTTTGTTGTTGCTTTTTTAAAGTTTATTTCTGTGCTCAAAAAAGTCACATTTGTATTTGTTATAACTTGACGGACTCAATAGATAATCCCTGAAGTTTATCTCTGTTGTAACAAAATGAATGAACAACAAAGAATTTACTTTAGAAAGCAGTTTCTTTAGTTTTGTAGACTTCTTAACGGCGATAGAAGCAACTAACTCATGAGTTTTTTGACTGCTTCCCCACTGAGGAGTGTTGTGGTTTGCATGAACTAGTAATGCTTTGGTACAGTCTGTTCACTGGTTTTGTGTTTTTTTCTTCTTATGTTTAAAGCGAACAGCCGCAGGTCAAACCCAGTCAAACTGAAAGATGATCAGTCACCAGTAACTGCTACATTTCTAAAAAAAAACAAGAAAACAAATAAAATTAGTAGTGACTCCCCCTTAAAAGGGCTAGATTGTTTAGATTCTCCACTGGCAGATGCTGTTTTACTCTATACTAAAGATATCATCATAAAAGATGATGGGAGAGAGAAATGCTTTTGCTTTCTTCTTCAGAGCAATGGTGCAGTAGCCACTTTCGTTTTTTGGCAACGCCTTCTGGCTTGCCATCTCTCATTTGTTGTAATGGTATTCTGCTTTGATTAGATTTCCAGCTCCTCTCTCCTCTGACTCATTTTTAACGGAGTACCATTTAGGGCAAATTCAAACAGCATCATTAGGTGAGAGGTGCTCTCAAAGGCTTATATATCAGGCTAAAATCCCATTAAATTTAAAGATGAAAAGCTGCCTGTCAAGGTAAGCTCCTCTGGTATGTGTTTCATATGTTTTATATGTTACTTCATCAACAGACATATTCAATTCATTACAACAGGCATTCCAATGAGGCTTTTTTAAAAATCAAAAGTACCTTTTGAATATAATCGCCACGCAGGTAGTAAACATATGTCCTATTGAGCCTGAATTTCTTTTTTTGAAAATGCTTTTTGTTGGTTTGATGTTATATTGTAATCTTACGTCTAAGTGGAAAATCATCATAATTGACAGAAATAAAGACCTGTGAACATTAGTCTCTATGTTATCGATCAATTTGTGTTTCACTCTATGTATGAAGTAAATTAAATACATTAATGTCTCAATTAAATTCTATTTGAATAGATGTAAATATGCTTTAGGTACATAACCATCAGTCAGATTTTGTTTATTTCTATAATAGTTCATGGAAAGCAAATTAAGCAATGCTACATATTTATGGTCCCATTTAAATGCTATCCAATAAAAAAAAAAAATATCTGGACAGAACCCACTCATGCATGTGGAGAACATGCAAACTCCATGCAAAAAGACCCGGAATCAAACCCAGAACCTTTTTGTTTTAAGGCAACAGTGCTACCCACTGCAGCACCATGCATCCTCTAAATATTTAACCTAATGAAACAGAATCAATCATGTTTAAAACAGCTAAATATTTATTTACATTAGAACATGCTTATAATTGGTAAAGGGCTTAATTTTGTGGCAGTTTTAAATCTTTTTTTGTTGCTATAGCATATCATGGATGTTTGCCTTTAAAGCTTCTTTTCAGAAGCTTTTTTATTTTTGTTGCATTTTTGTTTTAGGTGTGCTTGTTTTTACTTATTTATATTTTAGCTTCTGTAAAGCACCTTGTAGTTTCATCAATAAAAAGTGATGCATAAGTTTGTTTGACTTACCTGCCAATTTAAAGTGAAGGTTGATTTGCTGTATGAATGTGACTATGCTGAGAAATATACCTTCATTACTGAATGGATTATTTCACTTTGCAGCTTTAAAACTGGTTTTAGGTTAGGTCTGGAAAATTTTTCAATATCAGTCTTTATTGGGATATCATTAAATTCAATATCAGTGACATTACTTTTAAACACATTTTTGATATTTCAATATGCATTACAGTTTATAATTACAGCACCTGCAACCTATGGACCTACTAGTTTTCATGTAGCTTTATGTATTTTTGTATTTTAAACCAGATATTTGTCAAGCATTATTCTGGAGTTTAACAAACATGGCAAAAATCATTCTTATAAATTTGTGCAAGAATCTGTTGTTTTGATTCTTGGCTTTTATTGATGTTATATCTGCGTTTACATCAATACAAACTATCAATATAAGCCATATAATTACAATTTTATAGCTACAATGGAATTGGTTAAAAATACAAGTTAAAACAAAACAATTCTTTTCAACTATTTCATATTATTAGTGTGTTTGGCAAGACTTGAAAATGATTGTTTAAAAATAACCACTATTTATCCTGACTGATTTAGAGCTATTTTGAAAACAAGAAAGGGAATGGTGCTGATTGTAAAATGCAAAACGTTATACTCTAAAAAACAGTAGCTGCAGCCTGCATCTTCAGATTTTTGTTTTGTTAATAAAAAAGTGTTACTTTACACTTCATAATTATGCAGTACTTTGTGTTGGTTTATCAAAATATCAAAAACGTTCACAAGTATGATACCTTTGGCTTGTTACACGCACTGTATATTAACACCACCTAAAACTACTGTGGTTTTCTTCAGCTTTCCTTTTTTTTTTGAAAATACTACAGCTGGAGGCAGGTCATTGGCTGAGACTCAGTTTCTTCTTTTGATTTCCTGTCTCTGTAATGAAGATGTCCAAAATGTGGCCATGTCTGCTATAAATATAGATCATGCTCGGCCTGCGTCCACCATCAGTTTTGTTAATGACTGCAGCATGAGGTTTACAGTCTTCTCTCCCCTCAGCATTTATGACACTGCAAAGAAAGGACAACCAGAAAAGAGAGAAATAAAAAAGTCTAACACAGAGCAGCTAGACGAGAGCAGAGGGAGGAAAGGAAAGAGAGATTCCTGCCCAGGACTTTACAGATACCTTCCCTGCTGTCCTCAGCAGAATGCAGGATGCAATTAAAAGGAAAAAAAGACGCCATTGATTCCCCCCTCCTCTCTCCTCTCCCACTGCATTCTGCTTATCTCTTTCCACGACTCCCTAGAGATTATTCCGCCATCCCTGTTTTCTGCTCTGCAGCTTTGGCATATAGATGCTAATATACAATCCATACTTGTAATTACTCAATGGTATGCTGAGCATAATATGATCCAAAGCAGAGTTTTCTTGTCTACAGTGGAGAGGTGCTTCTGCTGCTTTGGTATTTGAAACAAATAGAATCTACAAAATACAGAAATCTTGACTATCACTTTTTTCATGTTGCTTGAGATATATGATTTTAAAAATGTTGCCATCCACTCCACAATTATTCACCACTCTGTATTGATCCAGGAGATTAATTCCAGATAAAAAGGTCTTCAAAATGTGTGGTTGTGAAAACATGTGGAGAAGCTTAAATTAGATGAAAACTTCTCCAAGATTCTTTATCCCCTTATCTTTTACCTCATTATCTCAATTAAGCATGCTAGCTTTTTCCATCTTTTTGGACCTTAAGTCTATTGGATAAAATCAATTTATCAGTCTAACTGTACCTCAATGCTTGTGTCCATGCAGCACGATCCAAGAGCATGGTGCTTGGAGAACTGTCTCGACTCTCCAGGCCTTGCTCTCCTCAGGATCAAGAGAAACCCTTGAAGGCCGGCTGGTTAAAGAGGCAGAGGAGTATCATGAAAAACTGGCAGCTGCGGTGGTTCGTCCTGAGGCCTGAAGCTCTGTATTTCTACAAAGACCAGGATGAAAGCAAGGCACAGGTGATCACACCAAACGGCTGCAAAAAAAGACAAAAAGTGGAAGAAGAAAAAAAAAATGAGCATATCACCTAGAAAGTGAAAAATGTACTTTATGATTTAATGAAAAGAGAAACAAATCTGGATGAATCTTAGATAAAAACTAAAAGTGTGATACTTAGATTAGGCTCATTGTGCGCAACTTCAAACTAATCCTTTTTTTATTTGATTACATTTCTTTATGACTAATTTGTGTGTAAACAAAGTGTTGTGTCTAAGTTCATTGGCAACATCCAGCTCTCATTTCTGCCTGATTTGTAGAATTAGGAAATCCCAGACATGGAACGTATCTCATCTCATTAGCTAAGCTAAGAAAGCTCACAAACAACACATGCTTAAAATGGTGGGACCACAACACCCAGAAGAGTGTGATCAGAAATTTGTGATTTATCTATAAGATGATACTTGACAAAAAAGACATCTATGGGAGACTTCTGTTCCCAAAACCCCTATCAATAAAAAAGCTCATCTACATTTGCTATAGCAAAAGAGAATCTCAAAGACATCTTTTATATTGCCATTCATTGCATCTCTACAAACTGTAACAAACGATTAGGTCTCCAGAGATGCTCATCTTCCCTCCATACAGCTCTTGAGTAAAGAAAAAACAGCTAACATCTATTAAAACCCAATAAATCCTGCTCACAAACTGTTTAGACTTTTGCCTTCAGCTCTGTGCTGTAGAGCAGTGTTTGCTAAAACCAGCTGCCACAGAGACATTTTCTTTCCAAGGCTGTGTCTCTAATGCCTGAGCAGTCAGCTACTCAACTGAAAACAAGTTTGCTTCAAGACCTTGGGCACTTGGGTTATGCAGCATGTGAGTTATCCAAAATATTGCAAAATAGCTGGATAACTGAAGGAACGAAAAAAATATTTTCTTGTATTGGAACACATGCTTCTGGTATGGCAGGTTGAGTTTTAAAAAGTTGGAAAAATCAGTCAGTTTTAATCCACAGAAATGTGAAGATGTAGATGAGCTCTCATTTCTCAACCTAAGCGTGAATGTAAGTCCATTTGAAACTTTAACTAAATAAATATTGTGTTTTGTTGTTACCCCAAGAATATCAGTATGCATCACTAATGTAACCAACTGCACTGTAAAGAGCCTACTTTTAACCCCCTATGGTTCAGAAATTCGAGCACATCCGAAGATCATCTGACTCATCCTTGCTTTGATCTCATTTGGCTCTCTTTGTTGGACAGTTGCCCAGCATCTTGTGTAGTCACTGCTCCACACCGTTTAATATGAACTTCACATTCAAATATCATCTCTCTCTTTGTCTTCCTCTCTTACTTCATTTCTCCTACAGGGTTGCATTCCACTTCAAGGTAGTCAAGTCAATGAGGTTTCAGCCAATCAGGATGAGCCCAGTCGCCATCTTTTTGAAATTGTTCCAGGTAGGTTGGCACGGTGACCAGTTTGTAAAGTAATCCTTGTTTAAGAGATCCTGATCAACAATTCTGTGCTGAGTACCGATTATGATTTTTTTTTTTTTTTCTGGCTTAGAAGTTTTGCCTTAAACCCATTTTTTCTCTCTCTATTGCAAGATTGTAAGAGGAGTTTGATTTCATTTTGGTCAGTGTGTTTCACTGTAATCTATTGTGCTAAAATATGATTAGGGTTTGTTTATAGAAGCCACAGTTAAAGGTATAATTTGGTGTGGTATTTGTTGTGTAATTATGATATATTTATTTCCCACCTCTTAGAGGTGGTAAATATGTTGTTTAATGAAGTAATGTTTGGACCGTCATATATTGTTCTGTCGGTGTGTTAGAATAACACATGAAAGTTTGAATCAGGGTCAAATAGATAACTCTGCACATATATACAGTAAATTCACCACAACATCTGTTCAAAACATAAGAGTTTATTCATAAAAAATCATTAAACTCCAAGTCAAACATATTTCAGTTAAAAACTCGACTAAAAACTAGTGAAACTCAACAGAACTATGTAAAAACTAACATGGTTGAAAACCATAATCAATAAAATGATGCAATAATATCACAGTTTAGTGTGGATTTTATGTTTGGGGGCTAAAGTTTATCTTCAAGAATTTGGAATGTGATTAAATTAGCTTTAAAGTAATTTTGAGCAATTGAAGTGTCTTCAAACCAATTCACAATGTGAATCCAAGAGGTTAAATAAAACTTTATTTGAAAAAACATTTTTTATTAAAAGATTTGCTTAATCATAAACCAGTAATCTAAGTTTACTTTTTCTTAACCTTCTTTGATTGAGTTAGTAGCCAGCAAACATGAGGGGACTCCTCTTAAATAACACGATGGTCATAATTTGGTTATCAAAATGTGATGAGGATATGAGGAACCACAAGAACTTTACATTAGTATATAAAACCCTTAGTAAAGTAAAGCTTTTTTGGCTTTATAAACAATTTTTAGAAGGTGTATTTTTAAATGCAATATACCCAATATTTTTTATAAAGGAGTTAGCCATGGTTCTCCAAGGTCTCCAGACAAAACTACCTTTTCAAGCTTGTTTCTCCTACACAAAACACATAATGCAGAGCATGATACATGTAGATATGCATGTGTAAATCTAAAACCATGTGTTGAACTGCCTTGTAATATTAATTTTTGTTTTTTACCTCTGGGGTTGTATTTGGCTCTAACATAGGGTAGTCCTTTGAAAAAATGTTCACTAAGCCACATCAAAAGAAGTCAAAGCTGTGGTGAAAAAAGCAAATGTCAAACCGAAATGTCAACAGGGTAGTCTCATGCTGACTGGACTAGAGTGAAGGGTAGGCAGAGCTCAGGCCTGTGCTTCGTACATTACAGGGGTGCTTGGTTTAATAAGGTTATCAAAAACACTGGTACTGATATTTATAGTAGATACAGGTTACTTGGTTTGGGTGTCTCCAGTGCATGTGATTTTCTTCTTCACCCTTGAGTTGATATATTGGAGGGTGACCTTTTACTGAATTACAATTTCATCTTTTGAAAATCTCTACCAGCTTTGTTAATTGGAAAACAAATATTTGTGTTCACTTTTCTTTTGGAAATGACTCACTCTGTCAGAATGCATAGTGTTTCCAAACCCTTATTTACAAATTTTGCCAAAATATATCTATATAATGCCCTCTTTTTAGTACTTCTATCCATCCTCCTATCAACTCTGACCAGCTTCCTTATCTCTGCTGAAAAATAAAACAATACACACAGCATGATGCTACCACCACCATGTATCACTGTAGGGGAAGGATGTTTAGGCTGATGTGTGGGTTTCCAAGTTTCAAGTTCCAAGTTCCAAGTTTCCAAGTCCTTTTGCATTAAAGATAACAAAAAAAAGGTTTTGATATCATCTACCATATTTCTATTTTTTGCAGCTTTTATCAAAGCTGAAATTATACTTCTTATAGCCTACTGTTAAAAATGATTTCCTCTTTTCCACTATATTTCATAAGGCCATTTGTATGGAGTTTAACAGATTGTCCCCACCTGAGGCATGAATCGTTGGAGCTCCTCCATAGTCACCAAGGGCTGCTTTTGTAAATTATAGGCTTTTTATCACCCTTTTAGATGTGATTTATAGCTCTGTTTTGTTTGGATAACAGTTCTGCCATACTATTTCCATTCTTTAGACTGAAGATTAGAAAGTGCATTACAGTTTTGGACATTATTTTTATATAACATGCCTGTTGTGTCCTTTGGTCTTTGTGACGCTTTTCTTTACATTATTGTTTTTGAAAAGTGCTTCTGTTATTGTTTTTGTCCATGTTTTATCACTGAGATAAATATTTTTTTGGCATTCTTAGTAAGCCTCCAAGTGTAGTCTTCACAGCTAGAGCCTTTAGAACTACAAATCCATGAATGCTTCACTTATGACCAGATGATTGTACATAGGTGTACTGTATAGTGCAAATGATTAGGGCAAAACTGATTTTAAATCAACCGACTGACTGATCAATCAACTAATTGACTGATATTTTGTCTGTTTTTATATATATTAAGTCAGTTGACCTTGAGTTCCAAGAAAAATGCATTAATTATGTATGTATAATGTATTATTACTATTTTATATACATCATAATTTGTGTTTTCAGGGGGAACTGGAGAAAAGGATCGTACTTACATAGGTCATGAATCATTCTTACTAATGGCTAACTCACAAACTGACATGGAAGAATGGGTCAGAGCCATACGTAGAGCTACTTGGGCCCCGCTTGGTGGAGGTGAGGTCAAACCAACAAATGTTTCTCTTAATACTTTAAAGAACACTCAATTTGGGTACATTTTACAGAAAACACTGACCAGTTAGCTTCCATTTTCTGTTCTGTGTGACTGCAGGTGTTTTCGGACAGCATCTACAGGCAACAATGTCATATGAGGCAGAATGTGGCCCTCAGCGAGTTGTCCCTTTTCTGGTTGAGTTGTGTGCAGACTTCATACGAGAACATGGGCTCAAGGAGGAGGGTCTTTTCAGAGCACCTGGGCAGACCAATTATGTTCGAGAACTGCAAGATGTGTTTGACCGTGGTGAAAAGCCTGTGTTTGACAGGTGAGGCAGTGAGAAGGGCTCATCTTATAGATACTGTGCAACATGCTATGCCATAATATAGATATATTTTTTTATTATAATGTGCCCTGTTTTTCTCCAACAGTTCCACTGATGTCCACACAGTGGCCTCACTACTAAAGCTGTACATTAGGGAGCTACCTGAGCCTATAATCCCATTCTCCAAATACACAGAGTTTCTTTCCTGTGCTCAGCTACTAACCAAGGATAAAGAAAGTGTAGGATTCTCTTTTGGACCTCTTTGGGGTTATTGTTGTGTCACCTTGAAAATTAACTTGTTATTCTGTTTGTTTGTTTGTTTAAAGGCCATCAAAGAACTTAGTAAACAGGTGAAATCCCTTCCTCAGGTCAACTATAACCTCTTGAAATACATCTGCAAGTAGGTACAAGAACATGCATCATTGACCATCTCTTGATTCTAAATCCTTTGAATGCTGCCACCTGGTGATAAAGTAACCAGAGAAATTATACCTGTATATCAAGACAGTTGTCATCATGAGGGAAAGGCATCACCTATAGCATAGCACCTGTATGGTTTTTGAATCATTCTAAGTAACCTGCATAACCAAAAATATCTAACTCATCCATTTGACTGATTATTTAAATATTTCAAGATATCAACTATTTTATCTATTCATTTAGAGATAGCTATTTTAATAAATCATACATAGCTGGAAAAAGAGTGTGAACTTAAAAGAAAATGCAATATAATAGATGCACAGTAAATTACAAAGATTTAAATATTTCACCAACAATGACACCAGTAATTTTTCATCATAGCTAATATGCTGTAGTCAGCTACCAGTAGTACTTTATTGGTTAACAGTTGGATGTTAGGAAACATTAACTAACACTTCTTCCCTCTGTATTGGGGTTTGTTTTCTCAGGTTTCTGGATGAGGTTCAGTCACAGTCTGATGACAATAAGATGAGTGTTCAAAACCTGGCCACCGTTTTTGGACCTAATATTCTTCGGCCAAGAGTGGAGGATCCTGTTATGATGATGGAAGGTTAGAAATTGTTTAGCATACCTCATTCTGGCATAACATTACAACCAATAACAAGTTGTATGATTATCTCTTCTTTATGTTGCCCATTTTTGGGTAAATACTTAACTTGTGCCCAAAGTTTATGTTCAGGAAGCTATAAAATTGGACAGAAAACCCAACTTCAAGCATTTAAATTAGTTTTAAAAGGGCCAAAAGTACAATTTTGTTTTGTTTTTTTGCAGGTCTGCAGTTGTTATTAAATTTTGTCCATGGAGGGAAAAGTGTTGAATTGGCAAAAGGGTATTTGCAGCTAAAGTAGATTAATGCACATTGTGAAGGAGAACTGGACCACCAGGTTTACTCTGATAATAGCAGAAGTTAGTGTTAATTCTAATAAAAAGAAGTCTGAATTGTAGTTTATTGCATATAGGGTAGTTGCAGAAAAGTCATGTTGACCTTTGCCAGTGCTTAAAACACTGACAACTGGAAAATTAAACATGAGGAAATAAATTGGATGGCTTGGTTTAATTGATCCAGTCGGTTTGCCGATAGCCAGAGAAGCATCATCTTGATAAACTTTATGAAAACAAAAGCCATTATAGGCAGTGGGATACTTCTGCCACTTTTGTACTCCTTCCCCCGGAGTCTTGAAATCCATGTGGATGTTACTTTGACAAACACAAACTCTGCTGAAGACACTGTAAACTGTCTGCTGATGGTGTTTCTTAATTGCTTTGTTATATTTTAAAGCCACCACAAAGCAGCAGAACAATGAGTATTAACTGCTGACTTGGCCTCTAAATGTCTCAGATCTGAAACTAGTTAAGCACCTGTAGTATGTAATTGCAAAAAGGTCTAAACTATAGATGTCACACCTTTATACCTACATAACCTATAGAACCTACTGCTAATGTGGCAAGATACACTACAGAGGGCCCACGGCAAGTGGGCAAGGCGCATCATCAGTCGGAGGCATAGTGGCAGGACCCCACACTGTCACCCAAACATCTTGATGCCAGAAACCACAGGACACCCTCAGGAATCAAGTGTAATGTAGGCCTTAACCTGTTAGGGCTGGTTGTACGACAAAGACACACTAGTAGGAAGATGTTTATAGCGTGATGCCTAATGTGTGAAAGTTAAGTTGTAGCTTTTAAAAACCTTCAATTTAATACCCTCAAGATGTCTCAAATATTGTTATTTTTTTCTAATTGTAAATAGGAAGTTCCCAGGTGCAGCATTTGATGACAGTCCTTATCAGTGAGCACTCTCGACTTTACCCAAAAGAGGACCCCCAAACTGGGGACAAATGTCTTCCACTTCAACAAGACCTTAAACGATCAAGAGTAGAATGGGTTTCACAAGATGAACCTGACCCACCAAATCACACAAATATGAACTCTACAGACCTCAAAGAAAACCATACACCATCCTCTGCTTCATTGGACAATGAGCTGACTTCATTGAATTCAGCTCTATCTAAAAAGGAGGAAAACAGCTCAATTAAGGGCGATAATACAAAGAAACAAGATGAAAAAGCAGATGCAAAAGCAAATGTAAAAACTGAAGGAGAAAGTGAAGTCGCCGTTAGTCCCAGCAAACAGGCCAAAGCTCTACCTTCATGGAGGTGCTCCTTCAAGGGCAGTGTAGCCTCAGGAGGGCCAAAGGGGAAAATGGGAGGTTCAGCAGGGGACGTGTCTGCATCTGGCGGAAGCAACTGGCTGATGAATGGCCTGTCGTCCCTCAGAGCACACAGACGCACGACCTCATCAGGTGAAAGAGTGAAAGACTCTACCTTGTCTCTAAAGGATTCAACCCAGTCTCTTAAAGAAACCAATATTCTACTCAAGGACACACAGAGAGACTGTGACCTAGATTCCCCTCTAACAGCCCAGCCTCAAAGAGTCTTTCATAAATCCCACAGGCTGTCTGCCTACGACAATGTAGCTCCTTCCAGCCTAAGTCTGCCTGCTGACACATCGTCTATCTGGACACCATTTGAGATCTCTTTATCAGATACAGAAGGAAGTGATAAGGCAACAAAGGTTGAACAAAATGAAGAGAGAACTATGGACATGGGAAATGGAACAAATGATGAAGATGTCAAAGGAACGAGTCAAGAAAGTACTGACAAGTTTAGCCAACTGAAGCAGGAACTGAAGAAACAAAAGTTAACCTATGAAACCAGGATTTGCAAGTAAGTCTTATCATTTGATGTTTTGTTACTCAAGTAGCTGATTAAAACTGAATGATTGGTAATGTTTAAAATCTTCCTCTCTCTATTAAGACTGGAGGAGTGCTGTTTAAAATACCAGTTCCAGGTAAACCGCCTTGAGGAGGAGCTGGACCAGGAGAGGAAGAAGTTTCAAATGTTGGAGATCCGACTCAGGAATTCACAGCGGGCACATCAGGATGCAGAAAACCGAAACATTCTCCTCCAGAAGGAAATGGAGGAATTTTTCAAGACACTTGGCGATCTAACAACAGGAGCAAGGACCAACTAGACCCGACCAAACTGCCTTTATCTGGTCCTAGAGGCGCTGTGTCACTGGGAGGACCATCAAGTCCCAAAGCTTTTTAGTAAACATACTGTATCTCTGGTGCAATGCAGATAGCCATAATTTCCACTTAAGTGTGGCTGTCCTGTGCCTACGGTGACCAGTACTGGTGCCAAACAAGAACTCCTCTGGACCAAGAACTTCTTTTTTGTCATTCCATAAGATTTATCACAACAAATACATTGTAAAATTATGTCTAAACATCAAGGAATCCTAAAGTGTTGTAGCATTCCCGTCTATACGATTTAAAAGTCCTGTTTGTTTTTTATTTTAACTTAAAGAAGAATGTAAGACATTATATCTAGCTGTCTTGTTGGTCAGTTTAGAATTTTCAGGCAAATTCACTAAACCAACCATAATCTGCACATGAGGACAACTGGCAATGCTGGTCAAACCTTAAAAAGACTGCTGCATCATCTGAAACTAACTGAATCACATATTTCCAAAGGTATCTGCACTAATTTTACGAGGTTCTACAACAATGTACATATGCATCTCATTAAATTAGATTATCATCAAAAAGGAGATATGTTTTATTTATTCAGTTTGCAAAGTTTCTCTTCTACAGCTTCATTACACACCAATAAATGCATTTCAAGTGTTTATTTCTGGTATTTTTATAATGCTTTATAGCTAATGCAAATCCACATTTGGATTTTTCTGAAGGTTTCAATATTACATAAGACCAATTACTTTTGATATTAAAATGTCAGGTCACTGAAAACTGTCAGTTACTGCAGAGTATATGACATAATCTACAGTTGTGGTCAAAAGTTTACATACACTTGTAAAAAACACTGGGTCAAAAATATGCATCAAATATATAATATATATCAAATTAGCTTCATGTCATGGCCTCTACACTTCTTGTAAGTGATTCTGATTGACTACAGCTGTTGACTTCTCATGAGCCCATTTAAATAGGGCTCATTTGACCC
>JAUZNJ010074019.1:0-25186 GCA_034780135.1 Jordanella pulchra | reverse complement strand
ATATATATATATTTATTTATTTATTTATTTATTTATTTATTTATTTATTTTTTCTTAGCTATGAGATCTAAAGTTCTACAATTTTTAATTATAAACATTTCAATCACAGCAATAAAAAACAAGCTGTATTTTTACCTATATCATGAACCCAGGTCTTTATAGCAGAAATATCTCTTGATCCTGAGTCTAGTCCAAAGGTGGGCAGCTCGATTCCTAGAAGGCCATCATAATCCTCCTTGGTCCAACACGCTTGAATTAAATGGCTAAATTACCTCCTCAGCATGGAGTCAGTTTCTTCAAAGTCTTCTTATCATCTAATTACTTACATCTAATTCAGTTTGTTGAACCAAGGACACATGTAAAGTCTACATGATAGCGGCCCTCAGGACGGGAAACTGCCCACCATTCGCTTTATGTTGAAATCATAGACGGTCCTGATGACAGGGCTCGGATCACCTAGCAGTGTTTGGTTATCTTAAAGTTCAGAGCAGTGATCATTGTTGCTCATGTTGCTCTGAAACCAGTGTGGGAATGAGTCAGCAGAAGCAGAGCCTGAAGCCCCACACATGAAACCGGTCCTCTTATCGTCCATCAGAACAGCAGCTTCAGAATTCAGACACCCTGAAAGCAGCTGGCAAGCCTTCATCCTGCTGCTCATCAAGCTTTAAAGCTTCCAGCAGGACTTGGCAAATAAGTGGTCTTGGTTCAATGTTTTGGTCCGGACAGAGACTCGCTTGAGTGGATTGACAGCTGCTTGTTATAAGTTATTGCTCACTTGCAAAGTAGCTCTATGAGGTGAGATTGCTGGGCTGCAACATTAGCTTGGTACATTATCAGAAAACACTTTAAAAGCTAGTACATTAGGAATCTGTGCCAAGGCTCACTGTATCTTTAATGAAAATTAAACACTTTTCAACTCAACTCCCTCTTTAACGAGTTGGTTTTAATGTTTTTCTATTTGTTGGCTTGAGCCCTTCATCCTGAAAATATAAACACAGAGTAAACAGAACACTGTAGGGATAGCTCCACCGTAGAGCTTGCCGCCATTGCTTGCAGATACATGGGGGTTTGAAGGATTTCAAAAA
Source organism: Jordanella pulchra (assembly GCA_034780135.1). Lineage (NCBI taxonomy): Eukaryota > Metazoa > Chordata > Actinopteri > Cyprinodontiformes > Cyprinodontidae > Jordanella > Jordanella pulchra. The sequence continues at coordinate 24,101 of JAUZNJ010074019.1, read as the reverse complement.
TGTAGAAATTTTTCTTTTAGCGTCAGCCTAAGAAATAACTTTATAAAACCATGTTCTGCACATAATGCGAAGACTTAGCAAAGGAAGAAGAGGTGGCTGAATGGTTCTTATCACGGTCTGAGACACCTTTAAACAATCTCCCAGCAAGAATGGGACAAAGTAAGGCTTAAAGCTTTTCATGGAACACCTCTAAGCGCCAGAAACATGTTTTTAATTGGATGCTGGTTGTACACCTGAGGTGTTACCTGCATGATGCCACATGTGTGCCTCTAACCTGTAGGTTGAACAGGCAGGAATGGTCTGACTGAAGTACAGAGCTGCTGTTCTCGCTCTCCAGTGCCACTTTTTGGCAGGCAACACAAATATGGAGCAGCCGTTGATGTTTTCCTTCAGAAGGTCCATCAGCTGTTTGTGAGAACCCCCATAAAACGCCTCGACCAGCAGGACGCTGGGAGAGCCGCCGACCTGATAGAGGGGAGTGGAGAGTTAGTAGTTCTTTGAAAAAGCATTAACACTTTTTTTACAAAGCTCCTATAGAAAAATCTTTGTTTTATATAATCACCAAGTCAAAGTGGAACATAACTGGCAAATGGGAAAAAAATAGTGTTTTAAAATATAATTTCAACAGTGTTCTAAGCATGTTCAGCCCCCATGACTTTAAAACCCAAGGAAAGTAATGCTTTCAGAAGTCATCTGATTAGCCAATGAAGCCCACCTGTATGTAACTTCATCTGACTGCTAATCCAGCTGTTCTGTGAAAACCCTGAAGCGTTTTTAGAAATTCTAATTGAACAAAGAGTCTTATGAAGAACAAGAAACGCTGCAGAACGTTGTGGGGATGATTGGAGCAGAATTAGGTGATAAAATAAGACCCCAAACTTTATAAATCTGTTAGATCTGTCTTTGTTCATGTGTGAACAGAAATTGAACTCAGGTCTCCAGGAATAAAGACCTGAAACCTGATTTTTATTTGTTATTTTCTATCTTGTTGTGCAAAAATGATGCTTTTTAACTAAAAGACTAAGACTAAAACTGAAAAGCTTGCTAAAACACCAGCTTGCACTTTACACAGACACACAGTCATGTTTTCATGATATATGGGGACATTTCATTGGGATTCATTTTATATAGCCTAACCCGAACATTTAGCAACACATATCTAACCCCAACCTATATTCACACCTCAGTCCTGAACCCAACTCCAACTTAAACAGGAGAACTTTACCATAATCGGACCAGTTAAATGTCCCCATATGTACCTCTAAGTCCACGCAATGGAGGATATTTTAGAAAACACTGCCCCCACGTTGTAGGTTAAACACGAATACACACAATTTTGTATTTCTATCCATATTAACACTTTATATTGACTTACATTCAATTCAGTTACTGAATTTATTCCTAACCTTGACATTTACTCTAACCATTACCAGTATATTCCTACCATACCTCTGAACTGAGTCTGAGTCAGCCACATTAGGAACAGCCTTTAGCCCCATAAGGCCAGTTGGTTCTTAGAAGGTTTGTAAATAGAACAAAAAAACATCCTAAATAGGTCAAATAAACAAGTACACATACACACATGCAGCCATAAGGAAAATCCTAAATGTTAAAGAAAATACAGGAAACGATTTATGTTTTAGTAATAGAAAACTTGAACTTTGATGTGAGATGCATAAAAATAAATACATTCAAATATTTACTTTTGAAATTAACAACCTTTAAGCAGATATTTTTTGAGATTCATCTCACTGTTCTTTTTCACCCCTTTGTCTGATGTTCTGTGATATTCATATTTCAAATGTCATGTTTTCTCTGAAAGTTTTTGATCCCGACATGTTCAAAGATTTAAACCTGAAAACTCCATCATGAGTCACAGATGCTGCGTCATTATTAGAAGCTGATCTGAAAGTTGAAGCCCATTCTGATGAAAACGCTGCAGAAACACCAGCCTACAGTATTTCCACAGTCTGACTGTAATAATTCACTGAGATTTCCATAACACGGCTCCTCCAACCTGACAGGAATCCCCGTCAGCTGCAGAAACACAGAGCTGAGAACCTGCTGAGGGTCACAGCTCACGGCAGAGAATAAGCTGAAGTTAACGTGCAGCTGAAAAGCTGGCCTGATGGAGGCAGAGTGAATCCTCGCAGCTCTTCATTCTCCTTCTTTCAGGCAGTAAATGAAAATCTATTGTAGTGCAGCCAGTTAACTCTGCAGTAACAAACCACAGTAAAACCCAGTAACATCCATCTATTTGCAGCACAATGTTCCCTGATAGGATCCATTATGCTGTGGGGAGGTTTACGCAGCCGGGCGGCAGGAAGTGGACAGCTTACGGTCCCTGAGCTCTCCTGTTCTTCCTCTGAATTCCCTCCCAACCATTTCCAGTTCGTTCCTCCATTACGCTGCCCACAATGGGAGCTAATGTGGCTACAGCACCACTCAGCGCTCGCCCACATACGGCTCCATCAGTCCATATCTGCTCGCTGCCACTCATATCAGCAGAAGGAAATGAGCTGTTTCTTCTGCTGGAGACAGATACCAATGAGCCTGCTGCCATGCAGATGTGTCAGACAGACAAATCTGATTGGAAACAGAAGCACAATGTCAGCCTTTGTGCTAAAAATGGACCAATCTGTTTCCTGAATGCGTCCAAATAATGTGAAAAATGAAAACGTGTCAGGGTGCTGATTAACTGCTGATGGAAGACCTATTGGCCTTCAGAAAAAAAACGACGACTCCTTTTTCTGTCCAGGCCTCCAAGTGGACAGTTTTGCTGCACAGATAAGGAAGGTTCAGACTCCTGCAGAGTGACAGCAGCCAGAAACCTATTAAAACTAAATATCTGAGCAAAGTAATTTAGGTTTTTGTCTCTTATTAACTTCTCAGACAGATGTTAGGACATGAACTAATCCTGGAGACCAGGATAGCAGTTTAAACGAGCAGAAATTAAACACACTCAATTAAAACAATGCACATTATTCTTTGAAGATGACCAAAAAGAAAGCATCCATATTAAAAATTCCAAACCCAGAAAATAAAGACAAATCATAGCAACAATTAAATGTGTTGTTAGTTTAGAAACTAAAAGAAACTAGAAAAGAAAAAGAGAAAAGACAAACTAAGTAAAAAGAAAAAATAACTTGGAGAAAGAATTTACAGATGAAAATAAATCCCATATAGGTGTTGATGTATCTGAAATAATACCCATTTAGGAAAAATAAAAAAAGCAAACAAAGAAACAAAAAGGAATACTAAAAGCAAACAGACTGACTTTGAATAAAAAAAAACAGCTGAAGAAGCCAAACATAAAGAAAAGTCTAAAGTCTGCATCAGACTGTGGGTTGGGGGGGCAGAAGCAGAGATGTGGACGACCAGGACAATGGAAAGTCAAACCGCTGTAAGCTGCTTATTGATCAAGCAGACAGGATGTCTCTTAGTAAATGTGAAATCAATCATTCCACCTTTAATCAAACAGAACCACGGTGGGGGATTCCAGCTCAGACACCTTTCCTCCCACCGCCTCGAACATGGAAGGCTGCAGACACACATGAAACAAAGGGTTAATGTGGGCGTTTCCCCAGCAGGGAATCCCCCAAGCAGCTGCAGCACCCAGGCTGAGTCAGCGTCGCACCGCGCCGCTTGGAAACCAAGCGGTGAAATCTCTGGAAATGCTCCTCACCCTGTTTGTCGTAAATCTGTGGGCGAGTCTTCTGCCTTATCCTCGGTGACGTCCCGAAAAATTCATGCTGTACTCAAACCAACGACAACATGTAGGTCACTTTAACCGATACAACCGCAAGGACCCTGATGACATCAGACACCATCGCTAATCAGCAGCAATACCAAACTTCCAAACCAAACCATTGCAACATTTTCGATCAAGCTAGTGTCTGATTTCTGAAGAAGACCACTGGAGAGAGTCCGTCCCAGAGAATTGTACCCTGTCCTGGTTACAACGCCCAGTCTAGGCGTCCTGACCCTTAAGTAGTTCGCTCGCATTGGGAAAGCGTGTCCACCCTGGCATAGCGAAAAGAAAAGAAGGAATACAGGACGCATCATAAAAACACCTAAAGGCAAAAATGTCAGAAAACATCTTGTGGGGCAACGTAGAACATGAAAAAGATCCAAACACACCAGAAGCCCAATGAGATGGATTTTGTTTTTTTTCTTCAATCAATTGAATCCCGCATTGTTGGGCCCCGTCTAAAAAGCCTGCATGAAAGCAAACCAAGGAAGATGTTGGCATGAATTTACTCACTTTTAGTGATAAATTGAGGAATTTAGGCAGGAATGGAGCCTGGCAGAGACCCCAAACACTTTGGAAAACTAAGACTTTACTAATCCTGATCAAATAGAGTAAACCAGAACCACTAGCACCAAATCAAACTTGTTGCATAGTTTCCTTTATTTAAAAATTTCTCTAAAATTCAATCTAAAATCTTTAAGCATGACAGTTTATGAAGCGCCTTCATTTCAGTCCATCCATCAGACATCCTCCAGCCTCAGTAACCTACCTTGTCTGGTGGATAGACATTCTAAGAGCCCAGGTTAAAGACCCTGTATGATCTAAATAAGGGACAGAGGACCAAACTTTTCTGCTTCTGGTAACAAACATTTAAAATAAACAAATTATGCATGAAAAAACCTGGGTTAAAGTTGCTAGACACAGACCATTAAGTAGAGTTAAATAACATTTAATCAATCTTTCACAGAATAAGCTTAAAGTACTCCTTTTTTTATTTAATGATCGTGTTTCTTTAAACAAGAACTCAATCATATTACTGTAATTTTTTCACCAACTACAAACAATATCCTTAAATTTCATACTTAATAGGTAATTTTATGAATCTGTGGATAAATTCTCCTGATAAATTTCCCTTCAGACAGATAAATAGCAACCACGTGCTTCTCTGTATTCCAGTTGTCGTACTGGATCCATCCAGCCAGATGTTCTTTTAGCTTCTGATATAAATGAAACTCTCTGTAAAACAGAAATGTCTTTATGGTAACTGGTTTGTCACCACGTGAGGAAGCCTGGATAATAACAGCAGAATCTTCAACTCGTAAATAAGATACATAACCAAATTATCTACAGAGGTTTTCTCTGCCATTACCACTTTTGTTTTAGATATATTCAACTCATTTTTTGTGAACAGATAATAAGGTTTTATTAAACTCACTTGAGGCATTTAGTCAAATATAGATCTCTCATCTAAATAATCCTTATCCAAAATTTCTTATCTAAATTGTAGTTAAAAGTTATTCATCTATTCAGTAATCATTTAAACATTAGTAACATTTTTTAAGTACATCACTTTGCCTGTAAAAGCTTTGAAAAGCTGTTCATAGCGCCGGAATTGGTGAAAATCAGTAACTACACTATAATAGCTTTGCACAATGTACTTTGCATTTGTGCTGTTAGGTCTCATTGCCAAATCTCTGAGTTAGTTATGGGGTACTGCAGGGCTCGCTCTCTTTATTACACACACCCACACGCTCAAAATGTTGCATTGGAATAAACCTACATAGCTAAAAATCAGAAAAGAATCAAGCCTTTATGAGCCTTCCTTGTGAAATGACACTGTATACATAAACTGTACTGAAGCTTCACTGGAGAATCCCCCGAAATTCATCGCCTTCCCCGTCCTCCTCGGGCTGTTTTCTGCAGGTTCTGCACAGCAGGCCTGCTGTGTTTGTGCGTATTAATAGTGTGAGATGATGAAATGTTGCTGAATGAATCAGCAGCCAGTCCCTGTGTTATTTGAAGGTAGCTGCTCCTAAACTGTTTCAGCTCAGCTCTCACTCTGACTCGAAGCATCTTTCATTTCACTCCCTGACACTTTACAGCTCACTCGAAGGCGGATATCTGACTGAAATCATTTTCTTTGTACACATAACATTGTTATGCTAGTTTCAGGAAAGATCAATAAGTCATTGTTGGCTCAGCATTAAATGTCACGGGGTAATATTTCAACTGCCTGCTGCTGTTTGAGCTGAATTTAACAGGAAACTAAGCCTTTCAGCTTTCTGAAGATCAATAACAACCATTATATTAATTAATAAAATAAACACAAGTCAAGTTTGTTCAGTTTAATTCATTGTAAGGGAGATATTTAAAAAAATAAGTTTTTCTGACTGATTTATAATTAATAAATGGTGAAACCACATTTTTTTCAAGAGGATCACAAATTTCTGATCCCTATTCTACCACGGTAAATTATCTGAGCACAGAAACGACTGGAGGTCAAAGACGCTGATGGGAATTATTATGCTTAGATTGAAGCATCATCATCACATCATATATCTTGTTTCTTCTGCTTAAAAAGTGAAAATTATAGAGAAAACTGAGTGGTAATGTAATGTGCAACAGGTCAGAGATGTTTAACAGCGAAGATTAAATAATTTCAGAGGGATGTCTTTTTTAAGACAAGTTTCAAGTCTCATCCTAAAATAACTTTTCTTTATAAAAAGCCTATAAAACTACTTTGCTGTAAGGTTAAATCTTAAAGCCTGCACTGTTTGACATTAGGGCTAATTTACCAAGTGCATTTCACAATAATCCTTTGATGATGTCTTATATATTCATGATTATTGTTTACGTTTTATTCACCATTCAATTAGAAAAAATTGATAGGGTTTTATGCTTAAAAGAAACAAAGATTAAAACCGGTTATTAAATTAAACAAGCTGCACTTTATTTTCCAACCAAACTGACAGTTTCCCCATGTTCATATGGTTCACCCCTTCACTCCTTTGCCTAAAAGTCAATATTCTTCACTACAGGCCTAATGCGTCGCCGAACAGGCCTGCTTGTTTCAGCATCTCCCACTCAGACTTAAAAAAAAAATCCACCTTTTAAACATGTTCAATGTTTCTGTTCATGTTACTTTCGGTCTTGCCTGGCTTGCACACACTGATGCTGACCGTTTTGTGGATAACTTTAATTTTCTTTCTTTTAACTGAGTTCAGAGATAAAATGAGATTGGCATTTAACTCTCGGGTTGGTTTTTCTCTCCCAGTAACTTATCGTTGCCTGTGAGCTGATGAGAAAGAGACACGAGACTCGGCTCGGCATCAGGAACCACAACCAGAGGTGATATCAAGAGCTCCCAAACTCCAGTCCCCATTATTGGCCCAAGCAACAAGAGGCAGCCCAGCACCTGCTCCCACATTTTCCATTAGTCCACTGTGGTTCTTTGTGATCGATCACGAGTCCTTCTCAGACAAGCTGGAGAGGAAAACTCTGGACGCTATCTGACCATGTATTACATGCTTTCCCTGTTCAGACCAGCTCTTTCGAGCTTATAGATAAATTCAGACCATTTCTATCTGATTACCTGCATGTTGTTCAGCCCTGATGAGATTCACTCATTTAATTTCAAAGAGAAACCATTTAACTTCAGTCAGACTCGGCAGAAATCTGTAAAAGTATCACCGCCATTTGAATTTCATCCCATTTCATATTGCAGACTAATGTAATGAGATTGTGACTACAGACATGAAACATCAGAAACTGCTCTGAGAATGAAAACAGAAACACACTTTTAACTAAACTCAGTAAAGACTTCATTAAACTAGAGATTCCCATATTACTCAGAGTGGAAGTAGATGATTTTAGCCTGTTTTTAATTCTATTTTTAGTTAGCAACCATTTCATCAACTGTCATATCCATCTATTGTTGTATGGCAAGTAGCGTTTTTTTTTTTTCTATCATTTATTTTTTTAACCATATTGTATTTATTCATTTTATTTAACCATGCATAAAGTGACTATTTATTTAGAGCAGCAATTTTCATTTTAAGGTCATTAAGGTCTCAGATGTTACAATGCTTACAATGGAATAATTTATCTTAAATTGTAAAGACCCTGAATGGCTGATCAAAGTTTGGACCATAACCCGGTTTGGAAAACTGCCAATACTTGATCTGATATCTACAGAAACTGTCCTGCCAATCAGAACATATAGCAAATATGTATCAAAAAATACATTTTTTCTTTGTTTTTGGTTAGTATAATCTGTCTTTCACATGACATATGGTTCTGACAAAAGCAAGAGCTACTAAAGACACAGCCGAACCAAACCAAACAAGACAGCTCAAGAGGATGTAAGTGTAAACTACTGATGTCAAATCTGTTTTGACAGAATTTTAACTTTCAAAGACAAAAATAGTCCGTAAAGCGTAAGTTGCTGTGGTTTCTCATGGTGTCTGCTGCTATTTCATTTGTTACCGTGGTTGGCTAAAATCAAAAACTGGTTAACATGTACTAGGTGTCGCTTTGCCCAATCAGCCCAAAAGGCTCAACTAAATGGCCCTGAATTCACAGAACAGATTCAATGTGTAGAACTAGACTTGACAGCTAAACATGATCAAATGTAGGTTTATATCAATTTCATTCTAGTTCTGCTGCTTCACTTTACCAGGTGGATTGTATCAGAGCATACACAGCCCACGAGGCACTGTCTGAAACAGTAGCTGATGAATTGAATTCTAATGAAAGATTAAAACAGACATCTCACTCTTATGCCATATTTCCCTCCAGCCTGTATCCCAAACAATAAAAAAAATCAGTTAAAACATTTTATCCTAATAAAAATGTATGATGCAATTCATTATATAAACTTTACACATTATACTAGAGCAGAAGATGTTGACTCCCACAAACGTTTACGAATTAGGAATACTATTCAGCGTCCTGCATGTGGAGGACCAATCTAAACTTCCTGCTGTTTTATCCAAAAAGCAGGATGGTGTAATCTATGCAATAATGAGAGAAGATCCTTCACACCCCTTCTACATCACTTTGCATCCCAACGGGCTAATGTCGTTGAACAGCCCCAAGATACGATATTTTCAGTAATTCTATTCATTTTAGTTTTTAAGTTTAACTTTTTGTTTTCCGACAAGTATAAGCATGCAAATGTTACTTTGAAGGCTGTTAGTGTTACAATGTCAGAAATTAACCACACATGTACTGGAGCCGTCTACTTCCTGGTGCTCTTACATTAGCTCCGTTAACCAAACTGAATCTTGGTCCCGGCTCTGTGTCAATAACAGTCGGGCGGGCACTGATAACACCGGAGCGGCTGTGTCCCAGACTGACAAAGAAGGAACACGGGACACACATGTTTGATACTTCGTAAACACTCACCTCTGCTCCCTGCATCTGACGCTCCGCTCTAGCTCCACGCAAAGACTGACGTCATCACGTCAGAAGGGTAACGGACAACTGACTGTGGCAGGCATTTTCCTGTTTGCAATTTTGTTTTCCGGAATTATTAAAGTATAAAGAAGAAAAATCCTACAAGTCTAAATAATTTAAGATGAATTACATTTTCACATTTTCATTAAAAAAATAAATAAATCACAAACTTTTAATAATAATAACAATAATTATAAAACACTACTACTACTACCACTAATAATAATAATAATAATAATTAAAATATTAATAATAATATCAATAATAGTAATAATAACGACAATGCTTATTATTTTCAATATTATTTTTCTCATTTTCTGCCTACATGTTATATTGATTGTGATGATGATGATGACAATTATTGTTATTATAGTCATTATTATTAATACTCATTAATGCTGAAGTTTTATTGTGTTTAGCTCTTATTCAACGTCTTGTTATGGTAACAAATCAGTATATCAAAACTGTTTTTTTTTTTTGTTTTTTTCTTTTTACCCTCAGAATTCTGGCTGCAATATTCCATAACATCGGAGTGAAACAGTTTTTAAATGTTTACAAATTTAATAATGATAAAAAGAAACAAGAGAATTATATGTGCTGATGTAGTTGTGTCCTTTTTGTCAATTTTTTAAATCAACGACCCCTACAAATTAAATCTTAAAAGCAAAAATGATTTATGTGATTTTTCTTTTTTACTTGTTGATTAAGCTAAACTAAACATGACATTCTTAATTAAATGGGTAGTCTAACTCTTCAGGAGAGGAATATGTGACTCATTTTATAATGAAAACTTTCAAAAGGCTTTGCACATCTGCAGTATGAAAGAATGGTGTCAGGTTCACAAGGCGGTTGCTTTCAATTCACTTTGCCTAGAAAAATATTTTTCATGCATTTCTGTTTGCAACAATAAGAGCAGGGTTTAAGTTATTTTGTATTTAAAACATTTGTATTTATCCAAGTTTAATAGATTTTTTAAAAGCAGATTTGGGTGTACCAAAGACTGCTTTTGAGCAATACTCAGAGTGGTCCTAAATGAAAGAGAAAGTACAATGTGCGGTTATTAAAAGACGAATATTTCATGTTGTAGTTACAATCTTCCATTTTAAGAAGATCTTAAATCGTAGTTAAAAAGTTTAATCTAAAGATTCTGCATCAGTTACTGCACTGGCACTGTCTGTATTAGAGAAAATAATCTGCAGGAAAAGTTTATAAAACCATATGTGGATGTTCCTCTAACTCCTTAACACTTATGGAGTTTTTTTTTATCTGACAACTTATAGCAGGATAAAGCTCAATGGCACAAAATAAAAAAATATTTAGGAATGTTTTAGGCAGAAAAGCAACCAGTTTTAGGTTCTTTATATTTCCTTAGGTGTTAATTCAATCAAGAATTATTTGGGTCTTGTGGAAAAAGGTATCAAATCCAGAGAGATGGAAGGATTTACAGGGTAGGAATGATCTGCTGCAAACACCTTGGTGTCAGATACTACACCACACCTTTTGGGATCCATACGAGTTCAGAGGACCAACACACTCTTCAGTTACTATTAGATTAAAAACATCATCATTATCACTTGAGTTGTAATACATAAGATAGAGATGCTACAAGAAGAATAACACAGTTTTATTAAAATTTAATTTGGCTACATTTATTCCAACTTAAAAAATAAAAAATTGAAACCATAATACTTCAGACATTTCTGGACTTCCTTCATCATCAGTTCATCCTCTCCTCCTCAGAGGAATGAATAAAGTGGAATTTTTCATTAATACAGTGCTTGCACAATAATTATTGTATTAAAACTTCCCTAAATTTAGATTTTTTTTTATCAGTAGTTTCAAAGGAAATGAAACATGAAGGAAACAAAGATACGACCTGATCAACATTTATGTTCCAATATTCACTGATGGAACCATTTTACTAAAATATACTTCTGTGAGGAACCCTAATACTGTACACTACAGTAAGAAATAAATAAAGACAGCAATATAAAAGGACACACATAAATAAAATGGAAAATCCTCAAATAAAAAGGGATTTTTTTGTTGGTAAATTCAAAAATTAATACTGTCAAAAGAAATGGCATGTCAAAAAAAATACAAATTGCACAGTTGTGAACTACAGAGTGGACTCTATTGTATCTAATTAATACTGACATGATTAGAGGACAGGGGTGAGCGGTGTGTCACTGCACAAGGATGGCACTTTTTTTTTAGAAACAGGTAGGTGAAAGGTTTGCATATAAGGCTTTCTTTAAAACACAAGGCTCCATCCTCTTTTTACAGCCAGCCCTGTTTTTCCCATTTCTGCCTCTCAAATTTAAGACTTAAAAATCACAAAGGTTTAATTATTCCTTCACAGAGAAAATAAAACAACAACAACTCAGGAGGCCTGGAGTCATGTGGCTAGTTGGTAAAATAATAAAGTTGGATCAAAATATTTATATAAAAAAAATGTCACATTTAAAGGAGACAAAATGACAACAATAACACCGACAGAACATGATCGAGTGTTCCAGGCTTCCCTCTTTAATTTCTTTTTTATATATATATATATTTTTTTTTTACTATTTTGTAGTGATTCAGGGAGCAAAGTGCAATTTCCTGAAGTGGTTTTATCAAACACAACGAGACACAAAGGTTAGGAACATCAGAGCACCACACAGCTTTCAGGCCTTTATAATACTGTACATTAACAAGCGCTTCACTTAGTTTATTAGAATAATAATTATTATTACTTTTTATTTTCTTCTTATCTTGCATAACATGGATTTTAAACCAGGCAGTCCTGCTTCATGATTCAGGTCAGTGGCCATCCTATAGACTGAAGGCTATAGTTGGTTCACTTAAAGGGTTAACATTAACTGATCAAACACGCAGTTCACACATCATCAGGCTATAATTGACTCCTCTTCATCAGGACACCTCACACTTTGGCTACTAAATGTTTGCATTTTATTAGATTCAGTCCTACAGATTTTATAGCTTCTATCTCCAATAGAACAAGAAACATAAAGTTTTTGTTTCATTTTCAAGCGAGAACCTTAATGTCGCAAAAAATAAACCGTACAGACCAAGGAAATAATCTAACAAGGTAAGCAGTTTTTTTTTCCTCCTGTGCCAGTTTTGGTTGTTTTGGACTCAACTTTTTTGAGTACCAAAAGAAACTATACATTGTACACCATGACCATGTGCCAATTTAAACCAATCAAACCAATTCACTTTGTGAATTAATTAAGTCATTTTATTTGGTCTAATGTAAGTCTATATAAGAAGGAAATTGGGTAGTGTTTCCAAGTAATAATATCTCAACAGATAGTTTACTGTTATTTTATTTCAAATCAAAGGACATTTTCTATTAGTGGTAATATCTTTCAGAGAATCTTTAAGAATTTAATTTAATACAGATAAATATAAAAAGATTATTTATATCCATAATTAAATAAAAATACTTCATCATCCAATTATAAAGGAAAGAGGGTTTTAAAGTTGACTCACCAGGATTAAATACAGGTTTCATACAAGTTTTTTTTTACTAAGGTTTCTAAATTAAACCAGTTGGGAGTAAATTTAATTCTGGAAATAAAATTTGGCTAAAGTTGGCAACATAATGAAATCATATTTGATTTTTAGAAAGATTCAGACAGAACGTGAAAAACTAGAGCTTAGTTGAAGCAACAGAAGCTTTAAAATCTGCATGTCAGACAGTAACAGGTGTCCTAGGTAAACCACGCCCTTAGGAGATCATCATTGACCTTATACAGAAGCCTTATATATAACACAAGCATAGATATAGATCTGAATCATGACCAACATCCTGTCAGGCAATCAGGCGTTCTATTATCCTTCATCATGAAGCAGAAACTGAACCTCACAAACAAATCTTTTTTTTCTCAGTTCTCTATGCTCCATCAGTCCTCCTGCTCCAACGTGCCGTCTGTCTTCCCTTCTCGTGAACAAGTGTCCATCAGCTGTGCTGAGTCTTTGCCCCCTTCATCAAGCATCGAGTCCATCTGGCTCCTGCCATCACCCCCCTCTTCCTCTCTGTTCCTCAAACTTGCCTCCTGTCCATCTGTCACCTCCTCATACATCTTGTTGTCCACTCCCCCCTCCTCCTGTTCTCCTCCTCCTTCTCTTCCGTCCCTTAAGATGGTACCACAGCCCTCTTCTGGCTGTTCCTCGGGATCGGAGAAACCAAGAGGTCCCAGTCCTTGCAGAAAGGCCCTCCTCATCATCAACTCGGTGGGCTCCAGACCTCCAGCCAGCGCTCCAACCTTGGCCTCCCTCTCTGCCGCCTCACGCTCCTCAGCCTCCCTCTTGCAGTATGAGTAGCGATGGTTCATGTGCTGAGAGTACGAACCAGAGTGAGAGAAACGTTTTCCACATTTGTCGCACTGGTAGGGCTTCTCCCCTGAGTGCAGGCGTGAATGCTCAATGAGGTGGTGTTTGTGTTTGAAGGCCTTCTTACAGATCTGACATTGATGTGGACGTTTACCTGGAGACACACAGAGGAGAGACGGTAGGAGACTGTGAGACCAGAGCAACCAGCTTCAGGACACAAAACCGGATAATATTTATATCTGTGAAAAATAACAGTAAAAGAAAATCTACTGTTTATCCTAGTAACACCAACAGTATGCTTAATTCTCATTTATCACAGTAACTAAAAATTAGCGTGCTAATTATATAAAAAGTAATCAAAAGCATCAGTTCGGTTGTTTAAAAAGTAAATCTTGGATATTATGCAAACTCATCATACAGTTATATATTTTGAATGTTTATTTTTGTTGGATTTGATTAAATGGCTTATAGCTTTTGAAGATGTAAGATTCTCTTTCTCACAAAATTTGAATTTAACAAAAAATAAAAATCCAAAATATTTCATATAAAGTATGTCCATCCACTGTACAGTTTAAGCCTGGCCAGTCAGACTGATATGTTACATGGTGTATCAGTCTGGTAGTGAGCTGATAGGATTGTTAACTCTTACCCTCATCAGGCTAGAACCAATCAGATAATGATGAATGTGATGCAAATCCTAAAAGCGATGTGTTCTGTTTTTCTAATTTTGTAGTCCTTAAAACATCTTTCTGTTTTAAAGAAATAGCATTAAAGCTGTCCGTTGTTAAGATTTTAGGGTCAAGATCAGCTGCTGATCTTGTCATTGATCAGATCTGCTGAGGAGATCAGGGAGTCCAGGATTCTTTACAGTGTCCTTCAGTTTATCTGCAGGCTTTTACCTCCCTAAAATCCCTAAAATTCCCTAGAATTGCACATCAGAAAAACAAAAAAACAAAACTGCAAGCATGAAATGACGACGGACTTTGGATTTTATAAAACAGTGGCCCAACACAAAGAGATGTCATATTTCTCCCTATATCTTGAAACTTTACACTGGAATCTCCATACTTTGGATTTTCCCTTTGCCACTCTACTCTTCCTCGGCTCTAACTAGATTTTCAAATAAAGTAAAAAAATTTATCTTTATCAAAAGAAAAGACCTATCTTAGATGTATTATCTTAAGGGAACGGCTAATTAGGAGTGCGGTTATGCTGCGTATTCATTTGTTGCCATGACCACCATTAAATAGGAGAAAACTTGTCAGAGAGCACAGCCTCACTGACAGCATGGCACTAGATCTAACCTGAGAAGAAGCAGGAAATCTGCACAGTTGTCAAACACACACACACACGTACGCACATAGTGTGCTGAATTTACTACGACTCCGTATGGGCGGAAATTTCTTCCATCTGACTGAGCGGGATAGTTTGCCTGCTGCCAACCGGCAGGCAGAACCCGATCCAATCAGCATCACACCCACACATTCACCAGAAACACGTGCTCAGCTTCCAGCGACATGCAGGCAGGTTGTTCTAATAAACACACTGCGAACACTGAAAACATCCCATAACCTTGCAGACTGTGACACACACACGGTAGCAAAATATGTGTGGTGTGGCAACCTTTTGCCCCCATGTTGGGGAGTCAAATGAAGATGTTGCAATGAAGTGAAAGGAGTGAAGGTAGAGTGAAGACGCCAACTGCATACTTAGCCTGGAAACAAACTCCATGAGAGAAAAACACTGTTTTTAAGCATTAATATTGACAGCTATTGAGTTTTCTCTCAATAATTCATTGGACATTGTTGAGTTTCTGTCATTAAAAGTTCTGAGAATAGGTTTGTTATAACTACTAGCTTATATGTACAAACCAGTTCACTCCATAACTGAGCAGCTATTAGTCAACTTAGCATAATAGTGTTTCTGTACAGCTCTCTTCAGGTCCCAGTAAGTCATTTCAATCAGGTAGATATCCAGACTTTGACTAGACAATTACCTCACCTTGACTGTTTTTTTACTTGTTTAGCAATTCTATATGAGATTTTAGCTGCCCTAGGACCGTTATCCTGTTGGTGATCTAAAGAGGCTGTTTTATTAAATTTTTTTTACATTTTTTCATTCATTGTGATTGATATTTCTCTAAAATGACAAACTTTAAACTGTAAAGAAAGGGCATTTTAATCCTTCCCAGACTGACCAATAGAACCAGCAGTTCTTCTAAGGTAATGTATTTTTTTTCCTGCCGCATCTGTAAACTCTAGACTCCAGTTATTATTAAGGTGTTTACATCACTTCATGTTTTGCAGGAACTGACTGCAAATGTTGATCCTCAAGATTAAACCTAGTTTCTTTTTTAGTCCGAATTCAATTTTTAAGTATAAAAAAATATCTCTTTAACTTTCATTTTAGCCCGAAGCAAAGAAATAAAACCCCTTAGTAATTAGGTTTAGCTTTTTTTAACACAATCAATACACTGTTAAACTTCAGGCCACATGTTAAACAGGAGACATTAATATTAAAAAATGAAATGCAAACAGAGATCATACAGGAAACTTCAGAACTCCAGAACATTTAACAGAGAGACCTTTTACATAACACTCCTGAATTAAACATGAAGTATGTGGGTTTAAATACTGATTGCCTGTTTTCCTGCTCAGGATTAGTTTATCTGGCCAACATGATGACGGGATGATGTAAAACAGAGAAAGACAGGGAATAAAACAGGTAGGATGATATTTTATCACCTTCACAAAACAAGAGTACTGTGTTGAGTTTGACCCCACTTGGTGATAACATACTCACTATATTAGATTGGAAAAAACACAAGGATCATTTATTCCAGGTCTTACTTGACAGATTAAGATGTTTTGTTATTTGGTAATCATACATCTAAGCAAACAATCACATATCAACATGATATGCTCCCCCAGCAAATGAAGCACTGCACCTCTTTTAATACATGTCCTGATTGCATGAAACTTTATATTTCTGTTTTACCAGAATCACTTACAATCACTGATTCATAATATCAATGTGTGGGTCATATCTTCCTAAGTTAAGGAAAAAAACACAACATTACTTTCTCACCAAACGCCCAAGATGAGAGATCAGCACTCAGCCATACTCAATAAGCGCTAGCCACCAAATAAGTAAGACACTTGTGTTGGTTAACGGCAGAGAGCAAATTTTCAATTTTCTAATAAAATATATACCTAAATCAACCTACTGTCATCAAAAACTTTGTGACAATAAAGTGGTTTTGGTTAAAATGGGACTGAAAAACAGAGTAGCATACATTTACTACTTAAGAAGGCTGAATTGCGTTAATACTCTGATGATCACTTTAAAAAATGAATAAAAACACACAGCCGCAGTTAATCCCATTTGCTTCTGCTATAGAGTTCTTAACAACACCAGAAAATTTGTTTATATCAAACCAATCATGGCATCACTTCACTGGCTCCCTGTTTGCAAAAAGGTTGACCTGGAAATCTGTTCTTTGGTCTACATGGTCTTGAATCTTTTTGTTCATAAAAGACTTGAGAAGTCATTCAGAGTAAAAACAAAAGCATTAAATCCCAGGGTTGTAACATTTGATACTGAACTATTTACATCTATTTTAATTACATATCTTGTTTATTTTGTAATTTTCCTTCCAAGTTTCTTCAATTGTACATTTTTTTATACTGACTTTTTGAAGGATAAGAGTAAAAACTTTTTGCTGATAATATGAGTCATATTTTCGACTGCCATTTTTAACATGAGGCCTAAGAGTATATTTACCTTTACTGCTTAGCTTTACAACAGGCTGTTTCCAGGCTTGATATAACAACTAAATCTAATTTTATTATTACAATTATTCCTCAGACTCTTCATCAGACACAGAGGCGACCTGAACCACACCCCCCAACACGCACATACAGTCTGAAACTGATGCTGCAGAACATTTTCTGCAATGGTCAACTTCCCACCCAGCTGCTGCAAAGAAGAGAATGTGTTAAAGGCCGTAGCCTGCAAAGAAAAAAAAAGAACAGAAGAGCTACGAGTGGGGAGCTAAGTGAGAAACAGAAGTAAAGATTGGGGAATACAGTAAATGTGTAAAGAAATTAGAGGTAAAAGGAGAACTGGGGATTAAAAAGAAATGTCCAAGTGTTATATATACCTGTGTGCTCATATTTGTGTCTTAGGAGGGAACTGGTCTTCTGGAATGTTTTGTCGCACAAGTCACACGCGTACATACCACTTTCAGTCTTCTTAATCTTCTTCCTGGAGAGCAGCGAATCGCTGTCTGTCAGGTCATCCAGGCCTGACAGATAGTCTGCCGTCCCGTCCAGCAGCTCCCCCTGAGACAAAAACAGAGCTTCAGTCATAATCCCACACCTGTCGACTTCATGCTCCGAGACACCTTCTGCTGCCACCCCCCTCCTGCCCCCATGATCCCAAGTCTGGACAGGGCTTAAGGGCCCAACCTGGGTAAGTCCCTTCATCCAGGAGACATATAAAAAACAGGTGGGGGAGGGGATGAAACAAACTAGGGTGTGCAGGAGAAGTGTTCAGGTGACTTTTTAGGAGCAAAAGTACAGTCAGAAACAGAACTTCTTTTCTCCATCAAGGTTATTTTCTCCCATAAGTAAAACTGGCAGTTGCAGTATGATACATTAGTCAAAGATTTCACATCACAAGTTAATTCAATATTTAAACAATTTAAATTGAAATCTTATGCAACCAAAACCTTCAAACATTTGAGCAACACACACTAGCCAAACTTTTACATTTTAACCATTGGCTGTCCTCCACTGTGTCAGTGGAAACCAGAAGTGGTAAGAACTATATCCTAAATAAGAAAAGATCCTTTAGATCTGCAGTAGAGCTCCACAACAACATTCCAATTGGATATAGCTAAAGAGTGCGATGTTTTTATTACTCCATTATTGTCCAACATCCTCAAAATGTTCTCTTGACTTTTAATACACATCTCAGCCAAACAAATCTTGATCGGATAAAGGCATCAAGAACATGAAAAGTTAATTCTTACATTTTGAAAAGTTGTCTTACATTTTGATACTAGTACAATGATTGTGACCTGGCTTGTTGTGCAGCTCTAATTTGCTTTAACAATTCCCATAAATGTTTTTCCCACAGTTGCAATGTGACTGTTTACTTTTCATAGAACAGCTGAGATCAGCACCAGTTCCAGTCCAATCCAAAGTACTTTTTAGAGGTTAGCTAACAAAAATGGATGCAAGCTGCTACAAGCTGTGATTAAATGGAGTAAGTATGCTATCTATCATTGTTGTTTTTGAAACCCTGTCAAAATCAGTTTAATTTATCTGCTCATGTGTGCAAAAATAAAAGTATTAATTTTTATTTATAAAACAATAAACCTGTAAAATAATTCTTAGATTTGGTGATATTTTTCTCTGGGCCCCATTTTTGACAGTGTAAAAACTTTTAAAAAGCCATAATAATCTAGCAATCTTAAATTCATGGTATTAAAACTCATCTAGAAACTTCCCTGCTCTTTCATATAAACATTCAAAGACTTTCAGGGCCCAAAAAGTCCCTAAGCTATCAGACGATGCAACGATATGAGTAGAACTCTAGTTTACCTCTGTAGAAGTGGCCCTGAAATCATAACTTGTATATTTTAAGTCAATACCAGTCCTCAGCTGGTATGGCTGGCACTGTATCTGAGGAGTAATGCGTGTTATAGTTAACCAACTTAGCCCTAAGCTAACAGTAGTGATAGAAACCAACGGACATTTTTCTATATCGTACTCTAGTTTTACCTGAAAACCTGCTTTCCGTTGGTACTTTCTCATTTGCTGCATTTCTGCAAACGTTGCAGCCCCTGGGCCGTAGGTGTAGGCCATATGGGGCAGGAAGCTCATGGGGTCAAGACCTGAGT
Organism: Jordanella pulchra; assembly: GCA_034780135.1. Classification (NCBI taxonomy): domain Eukaryota; kingdom Metazoa; phylum Chordata; class Actinopteri; order Cyprinodontiformes; family Cyprinodontidae; genus Jordanella; species Jordanella pulchra. Next base: position 4,644 of record JAUZNJ010074019.1, on the reverse strand, counting down.
AAGGCCTGAGACCAGGGATGGTGGCCTGAGCAGGACTTATGAAGGTGGCAGGAGGAAAGGCTCCATGGGGTGGTAAGGAGCTATACATAGGACCACCACCAAAGGGATTAATCCCAAAAATTGGACTAGTGCTTTTCTCCAGCTGATGTATGGAGATCCTACCACTATCAGAGCCCAATGTCTCTTTCTTAATGTTGACAAGCTCCAAAGGTTCAGATCCCTGTTCATGTCCTGAAAGCTCCCCGTTGTGGTTGGTGAAAAAACCATTAGGCCTTGGTCGCTTCTGTGCCATGTGTTTGGGCAATGACAAATCCAGCGGAATATCCCCATGGGTATCCTCTGAAGTGAGGCTGTTTGGAGTGTAAGAGCTGCTCTGGGAGTGTTTTGATGACGTAGAAGACAGGTTTAAGGGTGATGGAGTGTTGCTTCGTAAGGGGTCTGTGGAACCTTGTTGTTTCTCCCCCTTTGTCTGCCTGTTGGCTGTAAACTCATTGTTCTTTTTGACTCTGTAGGACCCATCGCTGTTAATGAAGCCATTGCGCAAATCTACAACTGGAAGAGACACTGGGGACCGACTCAAGCTATGGTCTGCTACACCAGGTTCAGGAGTGTGGATTTTTTTCCTTAAACTGTCCATGTGGTTGTTTTGAATTTTCCATTGCGAAAACCACTCCTTTACTAATTCCTGAGGAAGGCCGACAGCAAGGGAAATCTTGAGCAGTTCTTCAGAGTTGGGGTCAGTGTTCATGGCAAAGTAGGCCTTCAGCACTGATATGTGCTCCTTGAAAGGGTTAGTAGGGCTGTTTGCTGTCTCAGTTTGTGACAGTTCATCAGTCTTTGGCCCTCTGCAGCCAACAGGACTGCTATCTGGCTGCTGCAGGACTGCTTTGATGTCCTCATTCATTTTACACAAGTAGCGCTCATGTTGATGAAGTGGGATTGGTCCTGGGAAGGTTTCCTTGCAGTACTGACAGGAAAATGTCAGGAGTTGGTTCTGTCCATTAGACAATTTTTCTTCACCGTTGAGATCAACTGACTGGTTTGGTTTCTCTTTTTTAACATCCATTTGCTTCTTGGAGTCATTAATCAGGTTCTTGGCCTCATTGACCTTCTCTAGTGTGTAGTCAATGATGCTTTTGGTAGGACTACTATGGCCAATCACCTGAAAGCTGGCCTGTGCCTCCATCTGGGCACCCAACTCCTTCATATACGCCCTAAGCTTGGACAACTCCTCTGAGTTCCTATCCATCTTCTGCCTGCAAACAGTGTTGTCCACAATTTGGAGCACTTTCTGTACCTCACTTAGGCTATTCCCAAGAGGTCCAGTGTAGCCCAGGAGGGGGAGATCAAGCCCAATGCCACCTAGTTGTTGAAAGGGGCCTTGAATACCCAGCGGACTTCCACTACGACCATTTAGATAGACCCCTGGTCCCCCGAACCCATGCTGCGAAGCCATTAGGAGCCGGTAATCATTGAAGTCCATTGGCTCGGTTTTGATGTCTAGCTGATCTTGTAAACCAAGTAGTCGCCCATTTTCTAGTTTGTGCCGGAGGTGGGTCAAGGCAGGGCTTCCAGGTGATGATGTTGTTGAGTTTGGAGAGGACCCAGGTTTGCTGTTGTTCCCATTGCGTACTCGTCCATTAAGGGCAACTAGGCCAATGCATTTCTTGCTGCTGATGTGGGAACTGTAGGATCCTGAATGGGAGAAACGCTTCTTACAGTTTGAGCACTCATATGGCTTCTCACCTGCAAAAAAAAAAAGAAGGATTACTTTCGACCTGTAGTCACCATTGTGTCTAAACATAACGCTGTCTAAAATTAAATTCATTCTGTTTCCAGCTTTGAAGATTAAATCCATATATTCAATTTTTCACCTAATCAAGTGGTCCAGTCCTGTGAATTACCTAATTACCAGTATAACTGCCTCAAACTACCAATGAGTAAGGATATTAAAAATCCCCCTTTCTGGCTGGATGTTAGAAAACATAACATGGTTCCAGATTAATAGTTTCATGGATCCACGATAAGGAACTTAGAGATCTGTTCCTTTATTATATCGAAAGAAATTCCACCCTCACTGTCTTTTCTATGTATGAATATGTAGAAATAGATGAAGCTGTACTTTGGTTTATGATTATAAAGAGGTTTGAAACTAATTGAAAAACCCAAACAGGATATTTTTTCATTACTAATAGACTGAATTGTCTGAACTCTTTTTTACTAGCCATTTATCTGTCCCCCCAACGCTTCCTCCTCCACTCACCACTGTGGATACGGAGATGCTCCTTCAGGTGGTGCTTATACTTGAAGGCTTTTCCACATTCGCTGCACTTGAACTTGCGGTTTACAGCTCCTTCACTGAGCAGTGATGGCTGCAGAGAGAAGAAACCGATTAGAGGGGAGGGAGGAGGAGTAGGAGTGGAGTAGAGGATAGAAAGAGATTCTCCTGGAAGTATGATTGCAGAATGCATTCTGAGAACAGCGTGGGCAGATTCTGTTCAGAGGCAGCAGTTTCTGGTTGAGGTACATTCCCACCATTTCTAATGTTAATACAAAAATAAACAAAAACACATGGACTGGTAGGGGGGTGCCATCCTGTCCCCATAGCAGGGAGGGAGATCACATCTTTCACATTAAACCCAGAGTTCAGCAGTCATATTTTTTTGCAGATAAAACACCTCTCATCTGTTTACTCTGATCCTGATTGTTAACAGATCTAACAGGAGGAAACACACAATGAACAATTTGGATGTCATTTGGACCTAGTAATGACATTGAAACTATGATTAAGATAAAAATGTAGAGTTTCTGGAACATTATTCCCTTTGAACATTTTGGATCTGACTTTGTGGTAGTAGAAGGAATGAAGTGACATCCATCCATACATACATACACCCCTGTTTTTCAATTACAAGATGCAGCTGTTGATAACATGTATCATTTTCTCCATTGATAAAACCTCAGTGTTTCCTTGCTGTGATTAAACAGCACAGGGGGTTTGCATGAGTGTTTCTGTTGTGAAACATGAACCGATCTAGTTCAGCCTCTCTTCTCAGTTTAACGGTTTAACTCACAGAGTCCTCTCATAAACACTCAGGGGATTAGGATTCTCCAGCCCAGCAGGGAAAAGACCATCTGGTCTTGGTTCAGTCTGTGAAGAGGTCTGATGAACTGTAGGATCCTGACAACTGACTGCTAGGATAAGGTAATCCCATTACGATCATGGTGTAATTGGAAAATGGAATGACTTGGAGCTTAGTTACTGACTCTAATAGGACTCCTGGATCCTAAGGAGCAGAGAACAGGCGTGTGCAGGAAGTGTTTAACACGGCCTCATCATTAGATTAAAGCGCGGAGCAATGAGCTGCATTTACAGGCTGCACGCCCAAACACAGCTGCTGCAGCAGGAAGAGGATCGTCCTACACAGGACGCATTTACAGTATTTGGGTGGATCCAAAGCCAACAGGTCTTTGGAACAGAAATCACCAAAGAAGGACTATAGCTTAGATGGTACTCAACACAGTGGAACTGTGAGCTTATATATATGATCAGAGGTCAATAAACCATCCATTCACCCTTTCATGTAATTTAATCTTTACTGACATGGTGCAGATGTCTTTACTCACCTGGTCCATCGCAGGCTTGTGTGTGGTCATATGGCGCTCTAGCTGGGACCGCTGGGTGAAGGTTTCGGCACAGAGCAGACAGGTGAAGGTTTCCTCAGTGTTCTCATGTCGATATTTGATGTGCTCTTTCAAAGACGTCAGCCGCTTGTAGCCACGCTCACAGTATGGACACGTGAGCAGCTGGGCGAAGTCATCTGCAGCACTGGAAGGCAGATCTGCTGGGAGAGGGGAGAGGTGACACAGGATCCTTTAAAACCAGAATACTCAGAACACTGCGCTTGTTTTCACCAGCTCTGTAAAACCTCATGATTGAGAGGATTCTCCTTAATTCATGTCAGCTTCTCTACCAAGCAGCTGCCTTAACTGATCTCAAGTTTTTTGGTATCTTATATTTTTAATGTTGAGCCATGTTTTTGTTGTTTATACAGTTTGAGTTACTTTATCATGTTTATCCTCTCACCGTGCTCGCTCTCATCCTGACCAGCGGCCTCAGGTGTGCTCAGTCGCGTTACCTCCTCCGGGGCTTCTGGATAAATGATGGCAGTGTCGCTGCGCTGTAGGTACTCTGCAATGGTTGCCTGGTGACCGCTGTCATCGTCCAGCTTTCGTTTTAGGAACAGCTCATCCAGCTCAGAGATGTCGTCCGGTCGTCTTCCTGGGAGAACAAATGTTAAAAGAGAAAAGAAAATCATCAGCATAAAATGACACATTAGGAAATGCTTGAGATGTCACTTCCATGAGTACCATCCTACTGATTTTTTATGATTACCATAATTTACAAAAGGCACTGAAATTCTGCTCACGAACAGATAAAGTAATGTAAAAATATCATGAATACTTTTAAGTTTAAATTACTGGAAATATTTCTGCTAGAAACACATATAGCCCATGTACAGTTTGGACACAAACAGAAGATACAAATAACATAGAAGCCAAATATCTATCCATCCATCCATCCATTTTCTTTACACCCTTGTCCCTAATGGGGTCGGGAGTGTTGCTGGTGCCTATCTCCAG
>JAUZNJ010074008.1:0-25186 GCA_034780135.1 Jordanella pulchra | reverse complement strand
AGGATAGACTAACAGGGCAGGCTATATAAGATTCAATGAGAGAACCCTTCTCGTCAAATATTGACGCGAAGGGGGTATCTGACGCGTCAATATGTGACGCTGAGGGGACATTGCCCAGGCATCAGTATATGACGAGTCGGGAGTGAGAATGCGTTGTCACATCTGTTGGAATCCAGCAGGTTTTTGTTTTTTCCTCTGTTTTCTCATCGATTCTGACCAGGTTTCATGTTGCTACTGAAGAAAAATATCACCAGCTATTAAAAAGTGTTTTAAAGCTGTGCCTCTGATATCTTTGAATAATGCATTTGAACTCTGCGTTGGCAAAGACGAATCACTCAGAGAAAAAGGCGGCTATCTCTGGAAAACCAGAACTTTACCAGGAAGCTCAGTTAATGCTTGGGTTTGTTTTTTTTTCATGTTCTGGAGTAAAAGCATGATGTCTTTTTGAAGCTTTCTGGAGTTAAGGCACTGATTTAGAGGAAGATTGTTGGACCACTTAAGTATACCTTTCCAATTTTGACAGGAAATGGCAAAAACAATTTCGCTGTTGTCGGAAGTAAAGAGAAAATGACTTTGACACAGTTCACTAGAAGGTGATGACAAAAAGAGATTCAGAGGAGAGGAAATAATCTTTTTTTCCGTTATTCTAACTCTGGATTTTTTATTAGGAAAGGCAGCAAATCTTTAAAGAACTTCATTAAAATCACACAGATGTGGTCTGACTAAAATTAGTTGGTAGAAGTTCCCTTAAACCAAGATAATGTGACTTATATCTTGGCCATACTGCGAACTCAGTGTGAGGTTAATGATGAGGAGGTCAGGCAGGGCTTTAAGCCTCCTTGTTGTTTGCACACACCTACTGCTGTTCGCACTCTCTAGATGTGAATAAATCATTCGGCCCCAGAGACGGAAAGCCTGTTCTTGTTCCATCTGTGCGGCCTTAGGGTCACATCTTCTATTTATTCCCACTTCAAACCCTCAGATCTGCCCTGCTGGTCAGTTCTTCACAGCAACTTTAAAGACAACTGTGATTAATATTTTAAACTCAAGGGCACAGCCACTGTAACTGTGTTTCTGTCTGATCTTCTTGTATGTTGATGTAGGGCAGGTTCAGTTTACGGACATGTGTGTCATAATAATCCAGACTTATTTATCATACATTTTAAAAGTTTGAATGTATCAAGTTTTTATATTTGGTTCATCCTTAAGGGGTGCCAGTCATCTATTGTTACTATAGCTATGACCAAATTAGTGTGTCTTTTTGGCTTATTCTGTATTATCTCTAGAAACAATGAAGTCATTTTTCCGGTAAAAGTGTGGTTGGAAAAAGGAGCAAATAAAAGCAGAAAAATATCAGATACTAATAGGAATAAGTTTACTTTCTGTCTGTGGTTCCAACCTGAAAGGGACAAATGTTGACAACAGATCCCAGAAACAAGATCCACACGTGAGAAAATATGAATCTAGAGGCACATAAAAAGTAAGCGAGTGCAGAGAAAGAGCACGGACTGATGCTGAGGAGACATGGTGGGCCTCATCTTAAATCTGCACATATAAATGTTCAAAATGGGAGTTTTAAATAAAACTGCTATCTATAACGTGTGCACTTTTAGGAGAGTTCAGGCCTCATATTAAAGAGAGATTATCAGAAAAAGGGTTTCTTTCTGAACTGTAAGGGGAAGATTTAACATTGCTGTTCAGTTTACTGCCTCACCTTATATCAACAACGCTTCTAGTTTTAGCTTTGGTCTTGAAATCAGATGTAGGGCTCGCTGCTGTGCTGCCCTGTTTGTTTGTGGGGTTTTTTTTTTTAGTTCAAAATGAAATTACCAGGACAGTAATCCTGCCAGTCGTACATAAAATAGAGCAGGGGGGCTTGAGTCCAGTTACTAAACCTCTGCTGAACTAAATGAAGGGACTGAGGTTTTAGATTCAGGTCTGTTAAAGAAGAGATGTGACTAAAAGTTACAGGATGGGAGCTGTTGAGCAGCCCTGAAATAGAGCGTGTTTTTTCTCTGCCTGCCTTTTAGTGTGGGACTGTTTCCAGTTTAAAAAGGGTAAAAAAAAAACCCACAGCGTTTGCAATCAGTTTCTTTTGTTCTACTGCCAAAAATATAAGTGGGATAAGTTGTTTTCCGTTTTCATGAGTCGTTATCGGCCTTTGATTTCAAAGGAAAATCTGCACCTATAAACACACTGTTGGCAGCACACATGGATAATCACAGAGGTGACAAAGTGTGGTGACAGGGTGGGGGGGGCATTTTGACAGAAGCTCTGAGGCATGCTGAAGTGAGAGTGCCTCTGTCCGCCTGGTGGAGTTCATGACATAAAAATAGAGACACTGGACAACACCTTTGGCAGCACTTCAGTTTAAATCACTGGTGGCTCCCTCTTCTTAGAGAACCTGGGATCAAAGCCTTCAGTCTTCAAGACATCTGAATGCAAATGTCTGCCTTTAAGGTCAACTCAGTTTTGCTCTTTAGATGTATATCAATACCTTCTCAGCATATAAAAATCCCATAAATGGACTTTTCAAATTCAATCTTGACAGATTAGCTAAGAGGTTCCATAAAATAACCTGTGAACTTTGGGATCTTTTAAAGGCTTTTCTTTCTATTTGTCTTATATTTTAGCTGTTGGTTGTTGTTGTAGCTTTATCAGCTAAAATAACATAGTATTTGTGATTTTTCTTTTAGCTTTGTAGTTTCTACTGTCCAGAATGCATCACTTTATTGTTTGCACAAAGTTGTTGTCAACAGAATGCTTCTGCAACAGCAAGTCACCAGTGAAAAAAACCTGAAAGGAAATCTGAAAATTGTCTTTAATCAAATAATCTATCAGACTAAGCTGCTAACCGTTTACACTGTAAAATAAATACAGCCAACAGCATTAATAAACAGCAGCAAATCTTTTTCTGCCAAAGGTGCTCAGGTGCCATTTAACCTGCAGCTCCGGCTCCTTTGAAAGACCCATAGAGGATGAATACAAGCTAGTTGAATGAAGTCAAGTTAGTTTGGGATCGAATGTATTACTGTTCTGTTAAACAAGCATCTGTTGGATCCTGCTGGAAGGAACCAGTATATGTTATACGACACAAATACAACTCTTCAACTGAATCAAATTGCTGCATTTTTAGATGCTAGGCAAATCGTTTTTTTATTTTACTCGTAGTTTCTTTTACATTTGCCTTCTTTTTTTTTTTAAAGGGGGCTTAACTTTAAACCTTTTAATAAGATAACAAGGTATATTCCCAGCTTAGCTTATTGATTTTTTAGCACTGTCTTCCTGTTAAGTAGATATTTGGACTTTGAGGAGTTTCTATTGACTCTGAACCACATTACCCAAAAAACATACAAGGAACTTTATTTAAATCTTTCTGCACTTTAAACATGAAAGAGATGCAAAGAACGATAAAAAAAAGTTTTCTAGGGCAGGAGATTTAATTGCACTCTGTTATCATTATGCAAACATAACATGAGTTATGCTGCTGCGGTTGGAGCACAGGCTCATTTGAAAAGAACAAGGCTTTGCTCAGAGGGATTGGAACTTCCTCACCAGGTTGCTCTTTACTCTTTCTCCTTTCTTTATTGTTTTGACATTGAGCAGTGCAGGACATTCTGAATTCTCAGCACATTTCAAGTTTACTGAATTCAAGATCAATGAAAGAAAATCAGCTAACTTTCCCACCTAAAGGCAGATAAAATGCATGTTTTTGGGTTAAACCTCGGAGGTTGGGTGAGGTGCTGAGAGACGCTCTTAATACAAGCCAGAGGTCTTATTAAAGGTAAATGAATACTGATCTGGAGGATAAGAGTTCCTGCTGAGGGTGTATTTGTAATGTTAGGTTCACACCGCATCCCTTTTTAGCAGCAACAATCAGTTTAGATCTAAAGTGCTTCAACCAATCGGAAGCAGATCTGAGTCGCAGCACAGTGACGATACTTCTGCATTTGGATGAAAAAGAGAAAAGAGCTGCAGAGAGAGCAGCCCAAACACCAGAGATTAGATCTGGTGAAGTTAGTAGTTTATATAAATGCATGAGTTTGCTACACAGATGCCATTAATTCAAAATTACAGTGAAGGATTTAATTTTTAATCGATAAAGTTCATTAAGTACATTGTTCCTTTATGAAGACTACTTTCTGGTAAATTTTGATTTTTTTTTCCATAAGGTGACATCATTTAATCACTTTCTGTGTACTAATCACTGATAAACTAACTGTGTGACACCACTAGCTGCATATAGTCTGTTATATTTTCATTGTTTGTTGTAAAATCTTGTTTTACAAACATTTTCAGAGCTTGAGCTTCGCTGCCCTTTAAATTAAGGTCACAAATAAAAGCTAGTTTGTAAGTAAAATGTCTCATTTGATGTTTTTCTCCCTTATGTTTCAATAAGGGAATAAAGAATAACTGAATTTGGCAGATAATAATCAGAGGTTAGATTTCTAAGCGATATTACCCTGCCCTAATACAGATTAAAATAATAAAATGCATATGTACATAAATGTATAGCAAACATATTATTTTATTTCATAATTTAAAGGTTTACCTACTTATTTAATGGTACAATTATTCAGTTTATAATACATTTACATGTATTTATTTTATGCTATATTTATATATATTATAAGTAGATGTCCCACAGTTGTAATCTGTTTGTAGAAGTAACATACTGACAGTACTTATTAGACCAGCATTCTTAGATGTAAGATATTTTTTATTTTCATGTACAAACATGACATGCTGTATGGACAAGCAGATTGTTTCTCCAGATCTAGAAAACGTTCTGATATTGTTTTCTTCTGAATGATTTTCCACATCGGGATGATCTACCAAAGCTCTGTAGATTTGAATTCTCCTCTGGTCTGTAATAAATGTGTATTTCTAGTCTAAACGCTCTCAACCATCCTCGTCCGCTACAGAAATCCACCCATCTTTCAGAGCAAAGGAAGCTGCCTGCAACATTTTACTAGAACCCTCGGAAAACTTCACAATCATCAGTCAGCTTGTGGCACCAGATTTTCCAGCAGAGATCACTGAGCTCTGATGGGAAGCAAATATTGATGGATGCCCGTGTGACTGCCTGATGAGAAACGGTGAGTTTCCCCCCCACCCTGAACCATTAAAGATTTATAAAGAGGAAAGGCAGGATCTGAGAAGTCTTAAACATATTCCAAATTTTATTAAATGGCGGCTGGGTGACGTCCCCGCTGGAGGAATCCTAACCTTCATACTATGATTCCTTTCTATTCTTTGCATCAGAAGCCAAAGGTTGAAGGAGGGAGATTGACTGCTTAGAAGTCATAGATAGAAATATGGATTCATACATTGGCTTACTTTTTTAAAACATTCCTTTATTAAGTAAAGTACACTTTGCTATTAAAAGCATAGCTGGTGTATTTGTGGAAGTCTAACAATAAAAATGAGGCAATTATAAATAAGATAAAGGTAATAGCATTCTTTTGATTGGAGGATATAGTTAAAATGTTAAATCAAAGAAGATGATAGATAGATTCAACCCTACCCAAAGTTTTTATTGAATTTAAGCAGTTATTGGATAAATCTACAAGTTTAAGGCAAAGCAAATTATTAATATAACACATTTTAATTCATTTCAAAGCCAGGTATCTTGTCTCTTACAGTCAAAGAACACAATTTGTAAATTGAAATTTGAAAAAAAAAATTGATCAAGAAATGAAACTTAAAAAAAAACTCTTAATCAAAAAAAGCTTTATCCATTAATCCATATCCATTAATATTATGCCAGAACCTTCGTTATGGAGATAAGAAGTTGACATTTATCCAAATATAAGCATGCATTAATACTTTTATAAGATAAATTATAGAAAACTACCATCAAATCCTAAATTGTGCTGAAAGCTGGCAGTTTTATACAACATAAACTTCTAAACAGCTCTGGAGCTAAAATAAAACTTCTTAGGGATCATCTGGACACTGGCTTCAGTGTTGAACAGACATGGAAGACCATCAAAAAAGAAATGAAAATGTGTTTTTTTTTATACTCAGGAGAGGCAGTTCTCTAAGCCGCAGACATTTAGACGATCCAGTCGCGTGTAGGAGGTGAGGATCTTCTCATTCACCTCCTTAACACAATGCCGGGGAGGACGTCAGCAGGCCTGGAGCGGCGGACAGGTGGAGGAAATGCAGCGGCCCGCACAACATGGCAAAGGCATTAAACCTCACAGTGACAATAAATGGGAGGACGGACCTGGGAGAGAGCTCGAACGGTAAAGATCATCCATCACTGCCAAGTTTGCAAAGTCTCAGCAGGCTTCAGTTCTTTAAATAACGAATGCAGATGTTGAGAGCAGAAATAAAAAACTGTGCTGCTCAGATGCTCTTAAAAAGTGGGAGGTTATACTGCTGGACTTAATCTTGTTTTTTGTGTGATTAGAGCTTCTGGAAACAGTCCTAAAGATTCCAGCTGAGAGAGTTGCAGGCTGCAGCTAAACAATAAGCTTCAATGCCGTTAAAAAGTGCTCCTCAGCTGCAATAACCGACACAAGCAGAGCCAGGAACACGAGAGAGAGCCTTGGCAGCGGCACTGTGAATCTGCTGGCCTCCACCCATCACAGCCCACGGGCATGTGCCTGGGAGAGACGCATCGACAGTCCCTCTGCAAAGACTGCAGAGAAAAAACATCTCTACCCAACATTTGTAACAAACTCTGGGTTTTAGAGACACACTTTTGAACTTTTGCCATCAGTGCAAAGAACTGACGAGGAATCCGTTTGCCCACGGTGGCGACGTCACCGACAGAGAAAGAAGAAAAAACACACACAAAAAAAACGCCACCATGCTGCACCCGCTCCGTTCTCCGCGTTTCCAAGGAGACTGGAGCACATTGGTATTCTGAGGGCGACACTTCATAAGCAATTGTGAGTGAAAGAAATGAGAGGGAGAAAGACGGGATGGAGATGGAAAACGGTAATACATAAATGCCTTTGTGTAAAGAGTACAGTGAGATACGGACCACTGACAAGTTTCACAACGAGATAAGGCCAAAGCGTGCAAAATGTGTTCATGCAGAAACATAAAAAACACATTCATAGCTCTACTGCTTCCATGTCAAACCAGATAATGATGCCATTAGAGTCATGTGAGCGCGGCGTTTTGATGGCTCGCTAAAAAAACCTGCTCGGCATGAAAGCAATGTTGATTCAACATGAACAGCCCTACCATGTTTACAGACGTGAGTCATACATTTACTGAGACAAGTAAAGCCTCTTACCCATAAACTCGATGCCCAGTTGGTCTGTTGTTCCAGGAATCAGGAAGGAGAGAAAGAGACAGAAAAAAAGAGACGTTACTGAAGGATACAGTCACTGTGTCTCTGCAGAACTTCTGCATTTGTTACACTGAAGAAGACGACACATGTTAGAAATGTTACAAGAACGACGCCTGAAAACGGATTCTGTTGCTCTCGTTTTATTTTCCATCTTAATCTCCATGTTAACCTCGCTGTGTTTGCATCAGGCTATAGACAATAGAGTTAAAACAAGCAAGAAAACTCATCATCTCTCGTCAAAGTGTTGTCCTACTTTAGGACTTGCTACACTGTCCAGACTGCTTCTTTGTTTTTGGCCTTCTTCCCACTGTGGGCAAATGTGGCTGAAAATCAGATTTTTTGGGGGTCAAGTGATTCTGTTTAAAACAAGTGGAGAGGCTCAGATCTGGTTCATACTGGACTTTTTCAAGCATGTTTCAGCCTCATTCATATGTGGCCATGAATCAGACTCATATCTGATCTTTGTATGTATGTATTTATATAAATACATTCGGTCAGATAAAATGTTATTTAATACTTGAGACTATTTTATAGAGTCAGTCCTTAGTCTTAGTCAGTAGTCTTAAACATAAAGTGTTTTTAATCACTTTCTGTCGTATCGATGATGATATTCCACAGCTGAGAGCGACTTTCATTGGAAAAAGTGTCGCTGTGCTGCACTGACAACAGGAACTGGAGACTTCATTTAAACTCTAATATTTTTGTTTCTTTCTTGTTATGGATATCCAATAACTAAGTATTTGTTAGACTATTATTTTGTAAAAATCTGATTTGATGTTGCTGATGAATTTTTGTGTGAAATCCTAGAAATCCTACATCTGTCAGCTTCCAGAGTGAATGGATGCTGCTTCATTTCACACAGTACACGTCTAAAATATTAGGATGGTGATGCTATTGTTTTAGTAGCTTCGCAATGAAGAGGGTTGCACACAGCTCCCATTTTCAAAGCTGGAATAGAAAAAAAATGCATGTTTTGCTTCTAACCATTTCAGGGAAACAAGAGGTTGTTAGTAATTGTGTCAAAAGTTGCTTACATATTTGGCATTAAAACTCTAATTACCTTTTTGCTTTAATTTTCCAGGCGTGCAAGGTAAAATAGCTTGTAGCAGAAACACCTAGAATACTGAGAACCTGATTATTCTCTTGTGTAGTGCAATTTCACTAATGAAAAGGAAGGAAAAAAAACTTTTACTGCTCTCACACGAGATTGCATGTCATGCTTTTATGCTTGTAAGCTATTTGTGACCTTGTGTAGTTAATGTGCAGAGTTTCATCCTTAAACATGATTGCCTAGATGCATTTAAAGAAAGTCTTAAAAGGTGAGACAGGAAAACATTTTGGAGGAACCAGCTGTGACATGCTCTGCTGTAGCTTAATATCTTTGTGGGATATAATCCATGGGATGTGCAGGTGTCTGGCTTTAACCACACTGACAGCATCTTTATCTCCTGAGTAGTCCTGCCTTACATGCTATGGTGGGTGATCTGTTCTTTCTAATGCTCAGTCCAATCTGACCCAAATCTTATCAGGTGATGTTTGCACATGTATGAGTGGATCATTTCCACGCCAGCAATGACCCAAAGAAGGCCTTCCAATGCCTGAAAGATCTGATCAACATGACGGATATCCATATTTGGCACAATATGAATTGACTTAAAGGCTAAACTTTTAATCTTATATTTCTCCTTGTGAACCGTGTATTTTTCATTTTCCTGAAAAAGGTTGGTGTCAGATTGTGACAGCACAGTCCAGCCACCACCATGTTCCATTACATAGATGGTCTTCAAAGTCACATTTTGTTTTAGCTTATGTCCAGTTGAGGTGTTTTATAATAAAGTTTAAATGGTATATTATGATCTCATCTGACCAGCTCCTCCTTTGCAAAATGTTTGGTATGTTTCCCAAACTGAAGATGGGAAAACTTTCATTTAACAATGGCTGTCTTCCTGCTACTGTGGAGTAAAAGACTGATATTCAATGAAATATGTGGATTATTTTGTTGTTTATTTCCAAACTAATTGACATAATTTGGTGTCACACTTTTCACAGTTGTATTCAAAAACAATGTGCATCTTAACAGATGATTCCAGTAAACAGGCAGCAATAAACCTTCCATATTTAGCCACTCTGACCTCAGCAGCCTCTGGAGAGCTAAAAGAAATAACTACATGATCTGTTTTTGAAACTCTGCACTTCTTAGTCCTTTTGGGTGAATCCAAAACAGCTGCTGTCGGGTTTGCAAACTCAATTTCCCATGGAGCTCAATGAGTAGAGCCTAGCACTAAAGCTGCCAAGGTTAGGGATTTCATTTTCTCTACAGCTCCATGGGTAAAGTATATATCAGCACCAGTACTGACAAAGATATGAAGGTTTAGTTCCCATTGGGGCCAGCTGTACTCATGATGTATGCACTCTTGCTAGGGTAAACCTCTTTAGATGGAAGAATCCACAAAGTGTCAAATCTTTAATATGGTCTATAGAAACTGAATCATTGTACAGGCAACAGGTGCCACAGAGACTCACAGAACAGAGAGACCGACAGAGAACATGTCTTAAATAATAAAAAAACATCCAGTTCCAATAGAAAATATTAGGGTTTTACTTGATTTACTTATTACTTTATTTATTTGGTTCAATGTAATAATTAAATAAAATAAAGAAAGAATAGGCTCATTCATTAATATTCAAAATGATTATTTCACTTTTACTTGAAGTAGATTTTTAAATAAAAATTGAACTAAAATTATTCCTACAGTGATTGGAGACAGAGCAAAACATTTCATTATGGAAGTTCAAATGAATCTGAATTGTAATGAAATTTAAAATTAGTCCACAAAATAAAAAAACAAAAAGTGTGAGAAAATGTCAACATTATTGGCTTTCTTTTACGTGTTTGTGGGACTTTTCTGTCGGCGACAAAATCTTTGAATTCCACCTAAATATATACAACATATCAAGCATTTCAGTTTAATGAGGAGCAAAAAACTGAAACCCCAGTAGCTTATGTGCCATTTTAGACGAGTGTAACTCCCACTGGGACTTAATTTGTCTCCAGTGGTTGTGCCAGGTGTGGATGGCAGAGGGTCGGTGTTATGTCACCTAATTTTCACACCCTGTGGGACAACATATAGTGATTGGAATAGGCCACGTATCAGTGCGTCTCTATCAGTTTATCTCATTCAGAGGGGCACAAAACCTTGTTGCTCTAAGATACAACTTATGAGCTATGAACTCATTCATTAGATTGCACGTAAAAACAGTGGAGTGGAAATGTCTTAGTTAACTTAGATACGTTTTTTGTTTGTTTGTTTTTTTTGGCTTCCTGGATGAGCTGTCAACGGCCTTTAAGAGAAATGACTGTAAGCCAGCAGCTTCTGGGAATGTTCACCACTGTTGAATTAATGTTAACATTTGTGCTCCCAAATCTACCTTCCTACTTCACAGACTGTTTGGAGATTTGATTTGTCATCCCTTATTATTCCCTTTCAGCTGATTTGTTGTTTTTCTAGATCTTTTACTTTACTAGACATGCATTTAATTCAAAAGGTCTGGCAGTAGTCAGGCCTGGACATTAGGGGTGAGAAGTGGCAATAATCTGGTGATATAATTCGCATCATGATACATATGCAATAAGGTACATCTGGTACATCTTGATACATTCATTAAAATGATATATTGCAGTTTTTATGAAAATACACGGTAGCTCTAGAAAATCTCAGGAGATCTGGTGGCCAGAAGCTCTGGACAGCGTACCGCCAACAGCTGCAGCTTAAGAGTTATGTAAAGTTAAGACAATGACATGGAGGTTTGCCAATCAATATGTTTTATATTTGAATCTTAAATGTATCCATTTCTAAATCAATACCAATATTGCCTAATTAATGAAATATGGAAAAAAATGGTATTCTGAATCAATAGAAATATTGTCCAATAAAATATCACAATATCTGACAGAATTGTTTCTTTCTTAAACTCCTCCTGGTTATGGTCAATCAAAATGAACCCCTCTTTCTAAAAACATTGGCTTGAATTACATTTCAGTCTGATAAATCACATGCTTCATGTTTGATTACCTGTTCATTAGCATATAGAGTAAGTTTGGAGTTTAGGCTGCAATCTAATCACTCCACAGCCAAAGCGTTTAACGAGTCATGTGATGAGAACATCGCTGTAACCTGAACGTGCCAGGAAGTGAGGAGAGGGTCTCTGACACTGGAGCCTGCAGGGTCGTTTGGATGTTGGAGACACTTAAAATGACCGAGCAGGAGCTGGCGGCAGGAAGGCAGTCAGCAGTGCTGAATACGCAAAATTCAACAGGATGTTTGGCAACTTGAAACCACAACCCAAAGTAATAACCTAGGCCTGCATGATGAAATGGATGACAATCATCTTGTAAATGATGTCATTTGAAAACAGTTTTTATCAAAGAAGTTTCCCTTTGTTCAATAATAGTATTTGTATTTTAGATATTAAAAAATAAAAGGCTCTTTATGCCTTGACAGTCTGTAAGGAGACCAACATTGTTTTCATTGACATCAATCTACCCACTTTGGAAATGTAGTAGTTTACAAATTTACTACGGTGGTAAATTATTGCCCTTTTGAATCATTTCAGTCCAATAAATAAATAGATATTCTGAATTAAGATGGTTCTCCTGGTTAATCAAGTACAGCAGAGGTCAGGGCTTGAACTACACCCACACAAAGAGAGCACATTGAAAAGG
This sequence comes from Jordanella pulchra, assembly GCA_034780135.1. Classification (NCBI taxonomy): domain Eukaryota; kingdom Metazoa; phylum Chordata; class Actinopteri; order Cyprinodontiformes; family Cyprinodontidae; genus Jordanella; species Jordanella pulchra. The sequence goes on along the minus strand of JAUZNJ010074008.1, from coordinate 13,151 downwards.
GGAGCTGTTATTCTGGACAGAAATAAGGATGCAGTTATTAATCCCTCATATCCCATGTACCCTTACAAAGGCTGTGTTCATGTTTGAAGCTGCTTCTACATGAAAAACCCTCTGTACAATTTTATAGAAACCAGTCAAAGAGATAGTGAGTAAACAGTGGAGGTTACCATTTTTTTAAATCTGAGAAAATACAAAGATAGAGTTATTAATCCTCTCTGACTAAATTCTGAATAAAAGCTTTAATACTGTCTGACTAAAAAAAAATATATCAACACATGAGGAGAAAACTTCAACAGAGAGATTGGGATGTCTGTGTATCACTGACTAAAGGTAAACCTTTGTGGAGCACATTTGGATTTGTTATTGTTGCAAGCAAAACACATAAAAATAATTTAAATAATGATAAATTTGCAGAAAAGAAACAGAAAAAAATACATTTGTATGATTAAAATATGAAAAAAAAAGTATAAAGAAAGAATTTAATCTGAGAAAACAGCAAAGTCACATAACCAGTGTATGATTTGGATGTTTCCTTCTGAATTTTTATTTTTTTATTTTTAGAGTTTTAGAGTATTATTTACTTGCCACTATAATAGAACAGAATTCATTTCATACCATTGTTTGTATTGGTTTCAAAGCAAAGAGAATGTAACCCATTTGAGACACTTTGAGAAGGATGCTATTATAATGCAAAGTTTTGTCTCTGGGTTGTATTTTTGTTGCATTTCCTTTAGATGACAGACATTTCAAATACAACATTAAAATAGTATCGATATTTTTGGTATTCAACCGGAGCTGTTCAGCTGAAACTAGCTGTGACATTAGGGACTTTATTAAAAGAAGTATTTATTATTAAAGTTTTCTTTAATTTTCATTTTTTTGTGGTTCTGCTAGATCTCTACTCATTTTTTCAAATGATGCTAATAAGTGTTGAGGGTAATGAAGGTTTAGTGTTGTTTGTATTGGTGGGTAAGTGACATTCACATGATTTGTGTTGTTTTGCTGTCATGTACATCGTTTGTTGCTCTAACTGATGTTGCACTGTGGTGCACCATATCCATTGCACCAGGGGTCTACACAAAGACGACATCTCGTTTCAACTACGTGTTCTGTAGGCATTGAAGCTTCTTGTTCTTGTTTTTATAGGTTTATTTGAGGCTGTATTAGAACAAGGAAGCATATAATGTTCCACCTGAGTTTAATATGTAAAAGCAGACCTTGTTTGTGCAGACTGATTCCCTGCTGCCTGTGTTTTTACAGATGATGCTTGTTCTTCAGCAGCTCCAGGTGGAGTGCAACACACAAACACTCCCAATTCGCGCCTGCTTTAGTTGCCCGTTCAAAAAATAAAAGGATTTATTATTGTGCAGATATGCATGGAGGAGTGTTTTGCTTTTTTTTGCATGTAGACAGGAGAGATGGTTTTAAAAGATTTTATTAATCAGCATTAAAGCCTTTTTAGACTGTGAGAAAAAGTGAAGGGGCACTTTGATAGATGGTGGTGACCCAATTTTATGAACAAATATTTTGCAACTGTTGTACCATAAAATCATGAAAATAATTTTGGACATTGAGAGCCAATATCCAGGTTTCATTTCAAGGCTTTTCACTGGAGACAAAGGTGCAGATTGCCTTACATTGCTGCTCTGGACTTTGCTGGAATCCCACTCCTGCTGCAAAATCATGGATTTGCATTGTGAATTGGTTTGAAAACTTCCCAACTGCTCTAAATTAGCCAAAAGCTAATCTGACCACCTTCCAAATACTTAAAGATAAACTTTGGTTCTCAAACATAAAATCCACTAAACTGTGATATCATTGCATTGATTATGGTTTTCGACCATGTTTGTCCTTCTTCTTTGTAAACAGTAGCTGAGTTTAGTTAAGTTTAGTTAGTTTTTAGTCAAGAGTGTTAAACTGAAATATGTTTGACTTTGAGAAGAATGATTTTTATTATTCATAAACTTATATTTTGAACGGAATTTGTGGTGAATTTATTTTATAGATGTGGAAATAATCCATTTGACCAGGATTTGAACTTGACTCACACTTCCAGCCTGTGTTTAAAAATAATACATTCCGAATAATATCTGATTAAATAACATGTCTACCAGGCCTACCAGGCTGGGTAATAAATAAATTAATAACACAACTCAACTTTTTCATGCAAATAAAAACATCACCAATTACATGTAGGTCTCTAGCAATGACACCTCAATGTGTGTTTTAGTTTTGCTGTGTGATGTGAGTGCTGATGTGAGTTCAAACATCCCCAAACTCCTTGCAGTAGGAGCGCCAGTCTCAACCCTGGATCTGAATGTCATCTTTCATCGACACGTTTCATTATTTCATCATCTGTTCTTGGCCTTGTTCTGCTCTTTATTTTGCTTTTTGTTATTTGCTAACACCTGTTGCTGTGGCAACAACATATCCTGCAAAATAGAATAAAAAATCTTTTTCTAAGGTGTCTGCTCTGCATCCATTAATCCGAGTGGCCAAGACAACTAGAATGCAGAGCTGTTCCTGTCGCTCATTTCAATAGTCAAACTCTGATTAGGAAATAGGGAAATAATAGTCATATGTCACCAGTAAGACTCTCTTACTGTACTTCCCATCATACAGTATGTTCTACCTACTAATCTGAAGAGTCACACAAGCAAAGTAACACAAACTGAAATGCAGTGTATGCAGTGATGTTTTTAGCAGTCTTTCAAGTTTTACTTTTAGTTTTTTAGATGAAAATGCTCATTAGTTTTGGATAGAATTAAGTCATTTCATATTTCTATTCAATTGGTATTAGGTAAGTGAATAAAAAAGATTAATACAAATAAGTAAAACACTTATGATTTCCAGTCAACAGATGTAAACCCTTCATTGACAGACAGGGCATGTTGCATCGTTATACTGTCACTAGCACTTTATTTCGATGAAGCGGATGCTAACTGTGTTTTATATCTCTTATCCACATTGAACTGCTCTAAATTTAGCCTAGAATTTGGAAAAGGAATGAAAACAAGAGCCTAAGTTTAAGAAATGGTGACCTGGGATAAACCAGACTGATACGTGTGGTTAAATTTTATTTCTACATGGTATCAATCTGGGAAGGCTCCTGTAGAACGTGTTTACCAAAGCGAGGGACATTCAGTACAACTCTGAGCTGACTGGGTACCTGCCTCCCAAGTCCAGGTTATAGCCAATCAGCAGCAGTAGCAGCTGAGCCATTTCACATTCTTTGCTTCAGCTTTCCGCCTCTAGTTGAAGCGCTGATGTCATATTGTCACTGCATTTCATTGGTCCAAAACATGTATTCATTGGTTTCTTGCAAGAAGTAGTTTCAGGATTTTGTGAAGTTACAAATCTCAGGACAATTCATCTTGTTTGCAAGGTAAAGAGATTGGAGCCACACTAGGAAACTTCACCTGGCTAAATGCAGACAAACTCAAACTTTAATCAAGACGTTGATCCATCCCACCTCATACCAAAAACTTAAGCTTTAAAGTGGGAAGATGTGTTAAAGTTTATTAGATGTAAATAGATGTGGAAAAATGCATACTGTACACAGATAATAGCTTTGAAGGTTAATATGACAATAATATAGAAGGCTATCCAAAAATACAGAATTTATTTGAATCTAAGGTTTAACTTAAGATCCTGTAAAAAGATTGAAATTATGAGATTACGTTTGTGTCGTCAAAACTTGCAGACTCATTTTGAAATATACATTCTTGAATCAATCCGTTTACTTTCTTGTGAAATGAAGGAAAAACATTTTGGAATAACACTAACTAAAGGATAAAAAAACAGCTCTGATGCCATCAGGCCACATTTAACAGCCTTAGATTTGTTTGGCCTTACTGTGCACAGCTGGATTTCTACTTTAAAATAAAGTAACTGAGTCTTTCTGTTGCTTGCCAAGGTCAACCATCACATTAGAGAAGTTCCCTAGAGCCTTGAAGTTGAATAAGCCTGAAATGTCTTCTGAGATCTAAGTATTTATGAGGGCTGAAGAAAAGTTTATTGAACTTCTGTAGCAAAAAACAGACATGAAATGTAAAAAAATATATAAAAAGTAAACATTTTTTCCAGAGTTTGAACATTTAAATCAGTATAGGAGTATGTATTATTTAACTGAAGTCATTGGTCCAATCTGTTGGGGTTGGAGAAGATCATCTGTGTTGTGGATAAAAAAGAAAATTCTGAATCATTGTGTCAAAATATGAAGGGGAGTACGAGGTCATCCTAGCATAGATTCACTCAAGGCTGAGATGCATTCAGGCACAAGGCAGAACATTGGTTGAAAGAAACACTCTGTTCAAGTGTATGGTTTAATTTTTACTGTTCTGTATCAGCAATAGAGCAGGTTTAATCAGTACTGGTGTTTGGGGGACTTTATCTTTTATTATTGCTCAAGCATTTTCATTTTGTTTTCCACTGAAATTATTTCAGTTGTTCCTTAATAACATATGGGGTGAATTCTGTTCCATTTTGTTTCGAAAATGGTAATTCAATTAAAAAAATGCATCTAAAAAAGATAACTTGAAAAACTTCTTAATTAAAAAGAGTGTAACTTTTCTGTTTTCTAGGATTTCTTTTTGATTTTATTTATCTTATTTTTCTTTTTTTAAAGGTTTTTTTTATTATTCTATGCGTTAAATTTCAGTTTTTCCAAATTCAGTTTTCCAAATTTCATTCTTTTCAAGTTTTCCAGATTACATTCTCTTGTAAAGAAATCCAATATTAGTTCACACCTGTGGGTTGAGCTTTCCTCTGGAGTGTTTGTATTTCAGATGAAATGAGGAGAACATGATCTATAGAAAGCTATTTGAAAGAAATGTTATTAATAAAACTCAATCTGGAAAAGATAAATAAAGAGCTGAGATAAAATCAATTGAAACCAAAATAAAAAAGTAAGAAAATCCATAAAAACAACAATGATACTCTCAAACCTTTTTGATTATGATTTTTTTTTCACATTTTAGTTATGGATTGTATTTTGTTTTTAAAATTTCCATCTATAGAATTTGCTGTTTTCTTGCAACAATAATGGAACAAAATTCACCCCATACCAGTCAGCATTCCTTATTGAGAAAACATAAAGAAATAGGGCGGTCAGATCTGCAGAAGCTCATAAAAGTTCAAAATAAATGTATCCCTTTTCTTTTTTCTTTTAAAAACTGATTTGACAGTTATTCAATTTATATAGTTCCATATTTCCTCAACCTTTCCACCTTTTGTCTTTTTTTATAACCAGACATAAATTATTTATTGGCGCTGCAGTCGCTTTTTCTTCAACAGTGATTTGAAAGTTAAGAGGGTGGATAAGAAAGGCAAGATATTTCATCTTGTCACATTTTCTAACAGACAGTAGCAGATCAGACAGTGAAACACAAATCTGAATTTATTTATATTTGGTGCTCTTTGTGCTAGTAAAGCTAAAAACATGGTCAGATCTGACATTCACAATGGGAATTTATCAAACCCTCTACCAATACAGTCAATGTAAACTAACTCTAAAGGAGAGTCTTGATCAGAAAAAACTGTAGATAAGTTTTTTTGATACAAAACCAATAGGAAAAGAGCCAATCTTAAAAGACATAATAAGACGACATGCATATAGTCTGCTGTATAATGCAGATATGTAGGGGAAGGCAATAAAATGTTCATTTGTTTAAACTGAGTTTTGTAAAGTGTAAAAGGCCAAACCTGTAGGTCAGGTAACCTGTAACATTTGGAAAGGAATCCAGTATTAGTTGGAGTGATAGACTTTTTTGAGCTTCTGTATATTTGTCCGTTTCTCAGTTTGTCTACGCTGGTAATTCAACAAGCACACATTAACCACATGTAGCTGCTAGCGTTAATGCAGACCAATAGGAATGTATCTTCGCTCATTACTCCACAATTGAACAGAATGTGATTTGTGAAATTTGAAAAGAGTGAAATCTGTAAAACGTAATCAGAAAATAAAAATGAGAAAAAACAGAATTTGAAATTCTCAGAAAGCTGCAGTTTTTGACTTTGAGGATAGCCAGATGTGGATGTGGAGGTTTAGCTTTCCGTTACACGTAGAGGGTAAAGAGGGTTAAATCTTCGGCTTGGGGCAACACTGATTTGATTCTCTGTATTGTTTGCTTTGTTTTCAATACTTTTGATATATTTAACTGGAATAATATCTGATGTTTTTTTTCTTTTTGCATTACTCTGAGAACTCTCTCTCTCACGAATAAAGAAGCAGTTTTCTCTTACAGTTTCTCTCAAAACCTTTTTTGACCAAGGAGTTTTTCAAAGTTTCATATCCGCAATGCATTTTAAAATTTCCATTTACAAAGTGTGTCCTTTGTTTACAACAATAACACATCACAATTTACTCCATATCTATTCAGCCGAAAAACCCTTTGAAACAAATCTTCGATTTCTCCTTTATAGTGACAGTGAAGCAAATGGGCCGACTTTCAGCTGGATCGCAAAGAAAACCACACTCCCAAAACATCTTATAGCAGTTTACTAATAATAAATGTTATGAATATTATTTTATACTACCTAAAATCTCCAATAGAATAAGAAATGATGTGACTGGATTGTGTGAAAATATTTGATACCTTTGCAAGTTACCACAATAATAAAACACATCAGGACTTGAAAATTCACCCAAAAATATTTCCAGACATCATATTTTAATAATAAAAAAAATAATTCATTAAATGACAGTCAAAAATGCAAAACAGAAAATAAAACAGCCTGTTTTAATAACTAACAGTAGAAGGTCAAGAAGTGAACAACGGTTGCCTTTAGAGACCATGTTGAATGAGAGAAACTGTATGGATGATGAAGTGCTGGCAAGCTTTGCAAGGATGAATGAGTAAGAGAGGGGGAGGCAGCTGGAACAAGTAACAATTTCCCATGAGGAGGAGGAGGAGGTGGCAGGAGCACGGCAGGACATGTCAAAAGACACTTTGGGGAAGTTTTGGTAAGTGATATGGAGAGATTTTAGTGCTGAGGGGCATCAAGGAGTGACAGGGAAAGTGAAGAAGAGGAGAATAAAGAAAAAGAGTAGGATGAAGAGAGGCAGAGGTTATTGCATGATTCAGCAGGACAGGCTGCATCTTGTTGTGCTTAAACTCCCAGGAAGTTCATGGCTGTCATCCCCTCAGATTCAATATGTCTGTCCTCTCTTTCTTCGTTTTATCACCCCCACTACCACCAAAAAAAATCTCTTAAAATCTAAACTGTTAGTAAATCACGCTATTATGGAAATAATAATAATGTAATATGTTATTATTACTATTTTGAATTCATGAAGAAAATCTCTACCAAGTTAAATGTGGAGGTATTTAAAGAAAATATACATACTTTAAAAGTTCAATCTTTAATAAACCAGGATATCCCCTATTTTGAAAGCAATACAAACAAACACACAACAGAAAAATAAAATTATATTACACTGATTGGAATAATAATAGTGAGGCTTAAGGTTGACCAACCTGTCCAGTTACCTTACGAAGGTTTTTAACCTGTTAAATGGCCACAACATAATCAGCCTGAATGCCTGTAAAAAGCAAACATTAAACTGTTCTTTCACCGCCTGCCATATACTGTAAAACCATTGTAATAATAGGTGGTAGCCGTATTGTAGCAGGATGAGGATGCAAATCTGAAGGCACCACATGCATCCTGCAGATGGGAAATGAATGTTTACAGGTTAATCATGGGGTTCCCCAAGGCACCATTTTTGGACATCTTTCATTTAAATCTTATGTGATCTACCTTAGCTCAGACTGATAGATACGACATTCTTTTTCCCATTTCTTCTATGATGACTTTGAATGATTCTCTCCTAAATACAACTTTGTGGATGCATAAGAATTCCCTCCATCTTCATACAGAAAACACAGAAATGTTTTGCTCACAAAAACCACAAGGATAGAAATTAGTACCAAACTAAACTTGAGCTTGATACATATTGAAGTCAAGTCTAAAAAAAAAACGCAGAACAGACCCCCTTCTGATGTCATAGACATAGATTCTCTGCTGAAGCAACGCAAGTAGCCTCAAAATCCCTGCAGAGAAGAGTCTGGGCTGGCTGGATCGAGTCAGACTGAACCTGCCTATCTTTCAGAAAGCTCAAAGTAGTGTTTTCCTGCAATTCAAACTGAGTGAACTCACGTTTATGAACTCATCTGCTGAAGCAGACTACAAAGCTCTGGCCGATCCAAGAAACATCCAAACCCAATTGTTATTTTCCAGTGGAGCCGTGAGAAGCTGTTGAGCCCAAATGTGTAGACTTGAATGTATAGAAGGATTTTTATGAATTTTTTTCCAGGTCTCCCTCAGTCCAAGAAACAATTCATTACATTGTGGTGATGATCCAGATCATAATCTGGATACAGGATTTTGTTTAAAGATTCTTTAACATTGTGAGATATTTAGCAGAACAGGCAGGTCCCCACTAAACCAGAGGGTGGCAGCGGTGAGTATTCACAGGGTCGAACTCAAGAAGTGTATTACTGGAGACAAAAACACAAGAAAAGGGTAACGTCGTTGGTTTTTCAATTGAAAACATAGTTTTTCACCAGAGGTGCGCCTCATGCCAAGGAACAACTCATTTAAATTTGGTTGTGAGTTTTAGCTATGAGTCTCAGTTTGGGGCAAAGTTTGCTCCTTGGCAGAAGTCTGAGCTCTCTAAGTGCTTTTCTAGTTCTAAACATGTTTATTTATTTAATGGGTCATTCAGTAATGTATTTGTGCATTTTACAGTTTAATGTGTTTTATAAATACATAAATAAATGTAATTAACTCTTTTTTTATTAGTTCTTGTCATCGGACATTCACATTTATGTATTTGTTTTTGTTGCCCATATTCCACTAGAATTGTATCACAATGATTGCTAAAAAGAATGCGCACTTCTCACTTTGAGAACCCCTGACCCAGAGTAATGATACATAATACATGCCCTAGTGCCCCTAGTGGTCAAATGCTGCTGGTGATGGATTTGAAGCCTTTTCATTGAGGGGTTGTAGAACACACTGATTGGCAGAGATCAAATTTCTAACAGAAGGGAATCAGCATGTGCTCGACTGAAGTGAATATCATGCATTGTTTGCTTCAGCTGCTTCTTGATGCAAACAGAGGGATGGAGGAAGAGAAAGCCAACAGCAGCCATGATGTTTAAAGCATTAAAGTGAATGACTTCACAGCTGCCAGCCCAGAGTCGATCTATGTAAGGTGTAGCCTTGTCATGTGTCGAGAACCACACTTCATGGATAATGTACTACTGTTGCACAATAATAAATATATTTTCTTAATTTTTTTGCCTTTTCAAACAGACCCAGAGATCTCTCACATTCTATCACACATAATAGGAGAGTCGCTGAAGTCTTATTGCACCCTGGAGTACAAGAACTCACTGCAGAGAGCCTCCAAGTTCTGCTGGATATTTATTGTCTGGTTTGAAGCAGGCCTCAAACCCCATTAGTGCTGAAAACAGATGTTTGTGTCTTAATGGTATGTTTTTTTTTTTTTGTTTGCTTGTAGAAGTCAGCCACCATTACTATGTCAGAGGTTTTTAAAGTGGGGGTGGGGACACCCTGGAGGGTCGCGATAAAACCCAGTGGGGGATCAGAAGAGGGTTTTTTACAATCATTGTGATGTGATCCCTGAGGTATTTTGAGGCACAAAATAAATCAAGAAATCAATAAACATCAATGTTGAATTAAATAAACAAAAATGAGATAAGTAGATGTAACATTTATTAATCTATTTAAAACATAGAATCTGTAAAATACACAAGTAAATTATTATAGTATAAGTATGTGTATTTTTATTACTAATCTTTTTATTAATTTATTCAAATTAAACTGTAAAATACACTTAAATAACTGAATATTGCATGGCATGAAATATGCTAAATGAAATGAATAGATGTAACTTTATTCATTCGATCTTTTATTTATTTATGTAGAACATTAAACTGTTAAATGCATATTTAAAAATAATGAATGTCCAGTTAGACAAATAAAACCAAAATTATAAATATAATGAATAAAGAACAGTTAGAAAATAAATGTTTAAAATAAATATAAATACTTGCTTCTATCTCTAAAAACAAATATAAAGTGAAGTCTGTGTTCACAAGTTACACATTACGTAAAGTATAAACACATTGTTGAAGATCTTTGGATGTTTGGAAGATGTTTCAGTTTTCCACGAGTGTTTCTTTTACTGCAGTTTGGTGTAGAAACGCCACATGACCCAGGCACTGATCCCTGATCATCTCATCTGTTCTCTGTGCTTTAATGACCAGAAATATCTGGGAAAGGAATGATATTCAAGGATTATGTCTCCATAGTCCCAGAGATTAATCTGTATTAGGATGAACAGGAGACGAATGCTTAGATAGTGAGTTTACTTCTAAATAGGGGAAAAGGAAAGAAGTAAATGAGATATAAACATATAAAAGAAAACAAACAAACAAAAAAAAAACAACATAAAAACATGTCAGTTATTGTTTACAATAAAAACATTCCTCCAAGGCCAGCACACTGAGCGCCAAGGACTATGTTCTGCTCTGCATTTCTAATCACCATTTTATGCATCTGAAATTAAATCGACTCTTTTCTTTTGAGAAATCTTTTTAAAATTCTGTTTCTAACTTTCTTCCACCAACACCTTTTTAATGAACAAAAGGTAAGTACAAATGATCTTGGGCTTAGTATTTCTCAGTAACTTCTTCAGCTCAGGCTAAGGTCAGCGCTAATACTTTTATTAACCAAAATCCAAATGATAGCTTTTCTAAACATTGTGATATCTTAATTAGTGTGCTTTATTTGAGTGGGCAGACTGATATTTGTTCATATTCCTCTTTGGGTGAGATATCCTAAGATAATTTAAATCCGACCCAAGTTGAGATTAGATTTAAATGTCCCAGAGATATTTTAGTGACATAATGCATTCACAAAATGGGGGGCAAAAATAGAAAGGTGATGGAGAATAATCGCAGAACTGAAATAAAACTCAAAATCCTGCCAGCATCAAGCTTTATTTTTACACTAACTGTATATTTTAGTTGTTGGTTTCTTTTGAAAGAAATGATTATTTTTCTTTTCCCAGAGCAGCAAGTTCATGCAAATCTGCTGCTTGAGTTTGTTGCAAAGTACCTTTAAAATCTGTGTGATGAAGTTTCAGTGTGTGCAGGATTACACAATGTTGCTGTGGATGACAAACTCCTTTTAACTTCAATGAATTACTTTACCCCCCCCCCCCCACCCTAATTATATCATGATTTTTCTTTATTTTTGTTTCACTTTTTTCCTATTTAAATATTCAAACAAAAAATGTATGGAACAAATTTAGCTCCATACTAATCACACCTTTCTAGTGTTTAAACTTCATCATTTATTTCCTCACTCATTTGTTGTCCTGGTTCCTTGATTTTCTTTTAGTCTAATTAAATCCCAGTTTACTCTTTCTAGACTTTTACTTATTGCCTTCAAGGTTCAAGCTTGGTATACATTCACATGAAAGACAAAAAATGTAAATTACTGAGACAAAGTAATTCTTTTTCTGAAAGAAAACAACCCACTTCTTAACAGGGAACTGATGGAGTTCATCAGAGGTCTGCTGCCCACAAACATTATTTCTACCTGCATTCACGGTGCTTTGTCTCAGAAATTATGTGGCCAGCAAGAAAAGCTGCACTTCCACATCCCCACATCTGCTCATAATCATCTAAATTTCATCTTGACAGTTCTGGAAACTAGCTAGGTAGCTAGCTAAAAGGGAAATGTTGATTAATGTGGCCTAAAAGTTACAAGGAACTCGATGTTTTCTCAACTTGCTGGTTGAATGTGATTTGCCATCAGCTTTTAAACATGGAGGGGTATCTTTAATGTAGTGACTAAACCTGGAAGTTACAAGTCTAGCACCCCTAGTGGCTTAAACTCACACAGCTGTATTTTATAAAAAGACAGTTCAAGCAGCCGAATGACAGCATAGGTAAGGCTTCGGAGATTTCTGGAAAAAGAGAAATGTGATAAGTAGTTAAGAAAACAGATATTTTTGGACAAGTTAAAAGACGTTTAGGTATTTCAAGCTACGTACAAGAGTGCAGGAACTTTAGCCAATCACAGGAAGGCTAATGTCTTACACCAAAGTTCCTCTGTGTTAACGTCTGGAACATTTAAACTTTGACTGTCATAAAATGAGCTGAAATTGGAAATGTTGGCTACCTAGAGGTAATCTCGTGTTTACAATAAAGATATATGTTCTACACTAAAGTAATGCTAACTGTGCTCGTTGCTACTAAAAAGTTCCCAATATCAACTCTGAATTACATGCACTTGTCACTTTCCAATTTTATCTACTCATAGTTAAAAAAAACAACAATCAGTTTAACTCGCTATTGGCAGACTTGCTGGTCACACTGTAGCAGTGTTAGAATCAGATCAGTAATGGAAATATATTAAATGCTTTTATTCTCCTACTTTTGATATTGGAAAGCTGCTCCATTTCATTTTGAATTCCATCTTATATATGGATTTCCTGTCTTTTCTCTCCATGTCTTACTTTGATTGTTTGTAAAAACAGATGGACAGTGGATAAAATGGCCTCAAAAACCTGTTTCAATAAGGTGCCACCACAGAGGTCAAATCATAAAGCACACTGCTGTCATTCTATTTAAATAGAAAAAAACAACACAAAATGGCTTTGAATATCGTGGCCTAAAGCAAGCACGTCACTGCTAGCAACAATTAGCATTTGATACTGAGTCGACTACTTATTTTAGCTTTTTGACAGAATTACATTAAACATATAATGTTTTTGAATTCACATTTGAATCATTTAGTTGTGTCGAAAATGAAGCGTAACTGTTGCTTTGGTCTGAATTCTTTGTTTTAGTTCCTAAATAAGCCAAATATTAAAATTTTAATCCTAAGGCACCTCACTGACAGACCTGACGTTTTAACATTATGTTTTCTCAAATTATACTCATAGTCGCTTCATCTTCACTTTTCTCTGGAGTGAGGAGCCTAGACGCATTTGAATTGCTTGGCATTGGCATTAGTGTTTGTATTGAGCTTGAAGTGAAGAAAATATGATCCAGTAAATGCTATATGAAAAGAATTCAATTCTTAGAACTCAGTCTGAAAAAGAGAAT